>PNEQ01031095.1:0-21613 GCA_003012365.1 Medauroidea extradentata
TGAACCAGATATTAGCTGTAAATATACAAAATTTGTTTGTAGATTTACAGAAATGTTTGTAAATATACAAAGAAATTTGTAAATTTACAAGATTTTTGTAAATTTTACAAAATATTTTCGTAGTGTTACAAAAAACTTTTTTGGAAACTGGTTTCCAAAAAACCTTTTTGTAAAAGTACAAAATTTTTTTTACTGTGTACATTATGCGTGTTTCTCTATTCTCTGGTTCAACCAAGTTTTTTTATTATTGTGTTAAGTGAACTATGTGGAGAATCACACTAATTATTTACGGGTAAACAAATATAAATATTTTTGTGCATTTTGTGATTTGTAAGGCTAGCAATATATTCTTTGAGCTGCAGCCCGCTTTCCTGTGTCTTTTGGCATGGGCAGGATTTTACAAGTGTTGCGTTCAGAAGCGTCCTACGAATCCTGAAGCGGTTACGGTATGGAATTTGCGAGTCACATTATGTAGTCTTGTCGAGATAGGGTCATCCCCGCATGAAAGAGAACTCGACTCCTCTCGTGTGTAGCATGGCCGACTGTGGCAGGCGCTGCATCTGGAAGGGTTAATCCGATCGCTGATTAGTCCCACTAAGTTGCTCTGCCGGGTCTAGAGAGAGAGGGAGGGGGCGAGGGTAATAATTAAAGATGGGTGCTGACCCCCACTGCCCTTCCATGTAAAGTTACGACTGTACGGCTTGTTTCTACAGCTGTTGTAAGCCCGGAACTAGCCTAGGACAAGGAACCAGGGGGGGGGGGTCCCTTGGAGACAGCTGTTTTCTAGACGGCGCGGCGCGACTCTGGGTAGACTAGAAGAAAGGACCCCGTTGTTTGGACGCGAAGCAAACCAGCGTAGCTGCACAAGGCGGGCGTTTGTCGACATATGCCGACGAGAAAGAAAGTTTAGTTCATTTCAGATACCCGGCCATGCGAGCAGGAGCCAAGCTATATAGAGGAGGGGGGGGGGATGAAGTTAAAAAAAATAAACCGTCCAACCCCTCAACTTGCCGACGACAGGATACACACGAAAACGTCTTGGTTTTTTTACGGGTGCATGCAGTATGTGTCTGAGGGCCTAGCCCACCCAACCCCCCTTTCTTCCCCCGACACCGTACTCATCAAGCTGTGTTGACATCTGAGCCCGAGATGAGCAAACCACGTTCGTAGACGGGCCACTACCACGACTCTGCTGTGGAACTCTTTCTTAATTATTTCTGTAGCAACTCCCAAACATGTAGCCACCGTGCCGGCGATCCACTTCGCTAACTTCAAAGAAAGTCAATGTTAAACATTCGTGAGCTATACCCGGTAAAAACGTTTATCTGACATGTACTTAGAGAAGAACGTTAAACAAAATCTACTTCTGTCCCCTGTCTCATTTTTCAGTTTATTTTGTACTTTCACGTACATATACTTACACACCTGCACACATAGTTATATGTAATTAGAAACTTCGTTGCTAAGGAGCACTACAAGTAACTGTCGGAAGAATGAAAATAATCTAAATGCACCGCATGTTTATTCCCAAGTAATTTACATTGCATTTCTTATTATATTATTTATAACGTCAAAGAAATTATATTTGTTAAAGGTATTTATTCCGAAACAGCAATTCATTCCACACAATTCTTCACCTTTAAGTCATTGGCTACTGTTTATTATCATGGTAACTGACAGTTAATTGGACGTAGTTACGCAAAACGGAACCAACCCATCATGAGTGTACTGTAACTGAGATGTTCAAGGTTAAAGTCTACTGTGTGGATCTAAACTTTGTATAAATCGTTTTTTCTAGGCTCCTATATTTCTTTACATACTATGAGATAGAACTTCCTCTTTTTCTTGGATATACTCATGATCTTTTAATCCTACTAGGTATGAGTTTCTCAAAATAAACTACTTGTGAGATGGGACCTTTTTTTCGTTATTACGTCAAACTTACGTCACAAATTTTCCAAATCTGGTCTAAACGTCTATCTAGAATTTATTGAATCAATTGTAAAGTAAGATATTGTATTATTAATTTTAGTGCTACTGTCTCAGATTTGTAAACTTAGTTAAATTTATTTTCTTCTTCTACTGCACTTAACTGCCCAAGTCATTTGTACTATTTATCTCAGTCTTGTTTGCTGTATAACTTGTCGATAACGTATACTGTTTAAGCTACAAGTGTAATTAAAAATTTAGATTTGTTGTTAATTAAGTTATGTCGCAGCTGTCAACTTGTCTAATTTTAACACCGACAATTTAATATGCATAGTTACTATTTTGAATTGTTTCTTGTTACGTTTCATCTAAATTTTTTATTAATACCCTCGTGCATGTGGTATTTGTTTGAAATTTGGTTGAGTGTAAGAGAAGGTATTTGTAGCCTTAACTTCGCAAAAAAAATAAGAAGGTCGAAATCAATAAAATACGTCTTGTGATATAATTATTGTATTCAGAATTCTTTCATCAGTACTTTATTTCTGAAACGGACGTGTGTCATATGACAGTGTAAATTAACAACTAATATTTTCAAACAGTTAGTGTGGCGAGGTTTCTGGCCAAGTTCCTTACATACATAAACCGTCAAAATATTTTGTGCTTTTGGATCAGAATCTTTACTGGACTGTAAGTTGTTATTATTAAAATCGTAATAATTACGTAGCATGTCTAATGTACAAAAAAAACGCTCTTTCATGTACAATAATTCCATCTGTTTCCCGAAGCGGCATCGCAGAATAAAATATTGCCAAATATTTTTTTATTGTGAACGTGAGCTAGAAAGTCCTATTTAATTTCCTAAACGAAATACTTAGGCTAGAAAAATATTTTTTTTTGGCGCAACACAAAAATTTATCGGGTATCGCCTTAGTACACAGTGACCGCTTATGAAAGATTTTCCAATTTATGTGACACTTAGAATTAGAAAACTGTTTTTAAGTTCATTCAGTGACGCTTTTTAAATTTTAAAGTAGTCTTAACAGAAAGTTAGATATGTGAGCACTTAAAATGTATACTTGCGGTATGCAAGTATGTCACTAGGACCAACTTGATTACTCTACTATAAAACCATTTAGGCCTATGCGTCTTTCATACTGGTCAAGTTAAAGTTGTGTGCGTGAAAAGCACACATTTTATTTTCCAAACAAACCAGAGCAAAATTTTATGTTTAGTGAAACAAATATTAAATTGCGAAATTACTGTTAAATTACCTTCTATGATACTTAACAATTAAACAGTTCACTACACTAATTTAAATAAATTTAACAGCGACGTTAAGTAGGCCAAATATAAAATTATTTTGTATCTTGTTACACATTTGCGTGTGATGTCATATATCAATGAATGACAAAAATTATAACATTTTGATGCAACTTAAAAAAAAACAGTTTTGTTAATGTGACCGAACTTGCTCTCATACAAATAATTCAAAAAATTTCGTTACATCAAGCAATTTTCGTTCATCCAAGTAAATTTAATTCTTAGTGAGAAAATTTCGTGAGAATATAGTGAGTGCCTTGACACACTGTCCAGAAAACGCCGAAATACACATTAAGAATTTCACTGCATTTTGACGTTCGGTATTGTTTTTCCTAACTAAACACTTGTCATCTAAAATGCTATAAAAGCAGTTGTTAAAAATGCTCTGCGCCGATATTGAATTATGTTACTGATACATTACTCAAAATCTACGTAATATTCGTTGCCTACTTTACGTTATAGCAACAACCTATTTCTTATAACATTCATATTAGATGCTGTGTCGCGCATTCGTGAATACGTTAAGTGGTTGATGGGAGTCTACTTATGGCGAAAGTTAGCGTACTATATTGTAAGACCTACACATATACCTGTAGGCCTATATCACGGTCGTAGAAGAACAGGTCTGGACACTCGCCTATCTAACAATGTATTTTGCTTGACCCCCTTGTTGTTTGGCTGTAGTTCGTCAAGTTACCGAGAATGTCGTACTTTTTGGCGCTGTTTTCCGGGCGGTCGAACTCAAACTCCGTCCACTTTTTGCCATTGTTAAATTTATAAAGTAAATAAAGATTGCTGGAGCCTTTTCTTAAATTTGTGAGCGAAGAAAGTATTTCATAAATTGATAAAAAATGCGTTTTGATAAACTGTTTATCTTAGCGGAAAGGAAGTGGGCGGAGTTTAGTCCGACCGCCCTAACATCAGCGCCAATAAAACACAATATTCTCGGTAACTTGGTGAACTGCAGCCAAACAACAAGGGGGTCAAGTTTCCAGGCGAGTGTCCAGACCTGTTCTTCTACGACCGTGGCCTATATATAAAATCTATGTGTGTATGTATGTTCCCTATGGACTCCAAAATGGCTAAAGCGACTTTGATGACATTTTTAGGCAATCTTAAAATTAGAACTTATTGGATTGTGAACATACGCCACTGCTAGAGACCTGAAAAATTCGCGTTTACTTTTAGGCGCAAGCTATAATTCCAGCAACTATAGGCCTGTATCACGTTCATAATATTGGCCGTTGACCTACTCGGCACTTCCTGGAAGTAGCTGAGCCAATATTAAAACTGTAGCAGTACACAGGCCCATTTGACTGTGTCAGCGAGCAGCTAATAAACAGCTGCTATCACGTTCAGTACTCATATATTCTTGGAGGCTAGCCTACAGGTCAGTGAACCCGTGAATTTTTCAGGTCTCTAGCCATTGCTCATGTTTTGTTGACCAAACATGTATTGAAAGACAAAGTGACAAAATACAAATAACTAGGGACTGGAAAATTTCGCGAATTCAATGACCTGCAGGATAGAATCCATTGTACTATGCATATACTCAAGCCCCGTCTATTCGTTCATTGTCTGCTGTTCCACTGAGTAGCAGTTAGTTGACTAATAGTCAGGGATTGAGTATGCATACTACAATGGATCCTAGCCTGCAGGTCATTGAATTCGCGAAATTTTCCTGTCCCTACAAATAACACACAAAAAAACAGAAAACGTAAGAAAAAACAATCCCAGAGGAACTTCGTCTTTTTTTAAATGTATATTTCAGCAAGAATTCTAATGATTGAATTCAGTCAGTAGTTTGATAACACATAAACACAAAAGACAGACACAAAGAAAAAACCAAATTCCCAATATGTGAAAGATGAAAAAAAAACATAGATAGTGAACAGTGTACAACAAATAAAAAACAAGAGACAACACAAGGCCCTCCTGTTAGAATACAACGATGCCGTAAAGCCAAATTTGGTTCATAGATTGCCTGAAAAATATTTCTGATCATATTATTGTACGGTTTCGCACATCACAAATACCGTTATCTTTGTTAAGCTTTTTTATGAGAGTGTAAAATCATTATTGCTATATATATTATGTCTTTATTTCTGCAATAATTATGAAAATGCTCTGCATTGCTGTCTGTCTTTGTATACTCTTGGGCTTGATGCAATGCCCCCGGAAAATTAATTACTCACTCAAATACTTTGTAAATTTGCTAGACGTGCGTACAGAAGCCTTAAGAAAGTAAGTATGGTATTGTTTCCCAGACATCCACAGTACCATTCCTAAACTTTTTATGAAACAATCAAATGTACACTGAAGTTACCAGACTTCTATTTTAACATCTGTAAAAGTTTGCATATTTACAAGGCGGAAGTATGGTAACTGTCCAATATAGCGTTGAGGTTAATTACTTACTAAACAGTTTACAAAGTTTTTTTTACTGTGAGCTCTCTATATTTGAAAGCTGTCTGAAATTAATTTATTTGCTTACTTAGTTCACACTTTGTATCTGATATTCAACGACCGTGCAATCACATTTACACTTACTGTGTGAAATGTTTGAGACGAGACTGCTAAATATTATCAGATAGGTGTTGTAGTGCTGCAGTAAAAAGCATTTTTTAAAGAACTATCTCTATGAAGCATGGGGGCATTAACAGGAAAAATTAGCTTGTCACAGCTGATGATAGCAGAATTTTGAGAACTCTCATGGAGTGGAATTTAACACTGACATAACGGTTTGCTTCGTCTAAATTAAAATATGTTCTATAATACGAACAACTGCGCCATAATACTGCATACATACTTTTTTATTAGTAGCAGAAGATCTTCGTACAGGCGTTAAAGTAATACAAAAACTACAATGAAATTCGCTACATATATTTATCTTCAGCAAATCAACCCAGCAGAAGTCCGCGCGGATAAGGTCAAGTGACTATTATTGATTCAAGGAAAAATGTCATTTTAGCTGTATTATTTGGCCAGTAACCCCAATAAAATAAGGTAGTGAGAGATTTTTTCAACTGTACGGCACAGAGATAACTCATATTTCCGCAACCTGAATGTACAAACGCAAAAGTCGAATGCTGGATTCGAAGTAAAGGATTTACGAGGTGAGAAGTATGTGCAAATCCAAAATCTGCGCAACGTAATATATCGCCAACGAAAATGTTAGACTTACAGAAGATTTCTCAGATGATCGGCCTTGTAGTAAGTGCATGAAGAAGGACTTAGACCACATATACGGTCCTTTCACGTGCGTGCCCTGTCAACGCGACAGGCAACGTGTGGTCATGGAAGATGTATCACGGGTAGAAAACTCACATATGGACGTAACGAAGCGCTAATAACGAAAAGTGAGCCACGTGTTGCCTCTATCCATTTGATTTCGTCCAGCAGTTTTCACTTTGAAGCAAGCCGAATCGCCCGAGCATGAATCTTATCTTCCACACTCCTGGGTTCAGTGGAGTGATAAGACAGACCATCTCAAACTCCGAGGACCTTCAATGTAGCAAGGCGTAGAACATCCAGCATCCCAGCAACATTAGCGACCTGAAAAAAAAAAGTATAAAAAGGATGCAGTTCTCAAGCATTGCCTCATACATCAAAGTTTTCTCTGTTTCTTTGTGCTCGCGGGGGAAGGATCAGAAATGCGTGGTGAAGAAGAAGGGACACGGGGGAAAAAAGATCGCTAAAGGACACTCTTGAGCGATGTTCGGAGAGAGGGACGCAGGAATACGGAAATGGTTTTCGGAGTAACGTCCTGCCTGATCGATCAGCCCAGTCCGCGCCAGACATTAAGGACTCTCTGCTCCCACACGCCCCTTTCGCCACCCATCAGTTCCTCTCCGCTTCCTTTTCTTTTCCCTATGTACTACTCCCTTCCCCCAGCTTTCCTCCGCGGCTGACGAGTTCCCTAATCACTTTCCGGGAGTAATGGGAACAGGAGGCAAGGAACTTGGGGGCAAAAATACGGCAGTGGAGATAAAGGTCCAACCAGGCTCCGACCAGTTGTGCTGTCTAATTGAGATGTTGTACGAAGTTCTGGACCAAAACATCCAATAAATATTAACATTGTACTAACCTGCGAGGTTACAAGGCGACGAAGACAAATCTAAAACTGTGCCAATGAAGCAAGCCCATTAAAATTTATCTGTCACTGTTTTTTTCTGTAGATATAGTCTATATGTCCATGGCAGGAATGCTGCTTACATCTCACACTTCTTAGTAATTCACTCAATGCATTCGTTGATATGTTAATTAATTCAACATTATAATAATTTCCGGAATGAGGTGAAAGGAAACCTAATATTTCACTCATAATGCGTCTTTCTAATGTGTTATCGTTTTTCTCCCTTAATATAGTATACTTCATCACACTGTGTTTTAAGAATATATTATAAAAAATTAAAGTCATTAAAAATATCTGCTGTGTTAACCGATTAACTAATTTAGAAAGGTAACGAACAAAAGAAGATAAAAAGTATTTTTTAATGAATTCGTGATTTAATTAATTGGCGAAATTACGGTTGAACTGTCTTGTCTTTCATTTCACCAAGCATAACTCTATTTAATACTAACTTAAACTAATATAATAATGTCTTATGTTACTTGAATATCTGCCATTAATATTGTAATACCAAAAACACAATTTAAATGTCCTGTAATTTATATATATATATATATATATATATATATATATATATATACACATATATAAATTAGCACCACTGATTACTCAAGCAACGCATGTAGACTATACTAACTACCATTTTACACTGATAACCATTAACATATAAATACAAAGCTTGAAAAATCAGCAGATCTCTTAGGACGATTCGTTAATTCAAATCGAAATGTAAAAGATTAAACTTAGTTTACAAAAACCCATAAAACTGTAAGCAATACACATGCTTATTCGGATTATGTAAAATAGGCTACAAAAATTGTACTTCACATGTGAAATCTATATTCTAATTATATATCAATGTTAACTTAAACCAAGCCATTTTTGGTTTCTCGTCATGTATTGCAAGTTAATTTTTCGTTTGTATATTGTGTATTTAATATTTGTTGTTGGCAATTAAGTACCTAGAATTTACGTCATATTTTGGTAGGCTTTATGGTGGAGTGTTACAAAACCGTAGTAAGATGTAGGTTGAAACTGATTTTTTTTTTAGTGGAAGAAGTGTTGGGAACGCCACAACTGCGCCATTCATAAAGACATATTATTGTTATTTAATTGACGTTTATTACCGAAACATTGACAGGGCCAGAAGAAAGTAAATACTGCGGATTATACCATGTGTGGTGATGACTCAAGGAACTATCGGCACAACATTTTGATATGTACGGAAGTTCTACTTTAAAACATAACTATTTTTGTCGAGTTTCATACCTCTCCAAGTAAATTATTCTGAAACCGTGCAACCGAGTCGTTGAAAGAATGTGCGTATACCTAACTTTTATTAGTGAGAATAGTTAAAAAGTGGAAAGAGAAATTATTTTATCACGAGTGGCTATATATATATATATATATATATATATATATATATATATATATATATATATATATATATATATGTGTGTGTGTGTGTGTGTGTGTGTGTGTAATAAATTATCACAGCTGTATAAATACTTTTGTAAATCGTGTATGAAAAATATTGTGAAATGTAGTACATTCAGTATCTTGAACAGCTAGATAAAGTAATCTGGATACACGTCGCAGCAGGCAATTTATTTATCGTCGAGGATGTAAAATTGAGTCAATTATAAAAAGCAGTGGGGAATGAGCACGATTGTGAAGACTAGGGACGCAGAAAAGATGCACGCAGACCGCCTCGAGCGCTGTTTGAATGCTCGCCAGGAGGCATCGTGTGACGTCAGCGCACACAAATAATTGCTGCGCAGCGTCGTGTCTCGAGAACGATGTTCGCCAAAGTCTGAAGGGCAGGCGAACCTCTTGGGCTTGCCACGTCATAGTTACTATACAGGTTGTACAGAAACAAACGCCTAATATGTAGAGGCCAGAAAATGTCGCGTTTTATTTTAGGTGCAAGCTAGAATTCAAGCAACTGTTGGTCTGTATCACGTTCACTGTTGGTAGAGGTACGTCAATTTCGCGGATTCATCTGGCAGTAGCCTAGATTTCACAGTTCTGTACACGCTCTGGATACAGTCGATTATTCATTGGCTTACAACATTACAAGCGATAGCTCTATGAATTATTTCCTTATTTACTACTGGCTTGCGGTAGTCAAATTTGTTTCGTGACAGCCGCCAGCTAATCACACACGTGATTATGAAGTATATATTTTGGCGTTCAACATGACCTGGAATGTATCTGCGAAATTGACGTACCTCTAACAATTGGCCGTTGACTAACTCGACACTTCCTGGAAGTAACCGAGCCAATAATAAAACTGTAACTGAATACAGGCCCATTTGATAGTGTCAGCGAGCTGCTGTCTGCGCGATTTCACACATACGTTCTTGGAGGCTAACCTACAGCCCATTGAACCCGCGAATTTTTCCGGTCTCTGCTAATATGCTCACCGCGTGAATCCTGGGATAAAACGGAGACGAAAATAATAGTGGCAAAATGTTGTACCATGACTAGAGATGGCGGTTTATCGCGGGAAAACTTGACTATTTGCTAGACTTCAACATACGCTCAGCTTATGAAAATATAACTGGCTTTCGCTTGTACGTGGAGCTGTTGCCCCAATTTGACTAAGCCAATAAGAATCCCGCTGTTGTAATATTTGATGCCTGTTATTGGTCTGAAGAAGGCTACGGTGTGTCAGTGGTTTCAAGGCTATGTTGGTGCAAACAATTTTCGCGGTATACCATCATCTCTAACCATGACGTTTTATTTTCAAAATGTGGCAACATAGCACTGTACATACACCCCTCTTGCGCAACACATATATCTTACTTACCTTACTAGGTCTACTACTGTTCTGACCTACGTATTATTGGTCCTGGTTAAAGTCCTGAGCAGTCCAAACATGATTCTACGTTACTTGACATAACATACATGAAATAATACCTGATCGTGGAGGGCAAGATGGGACTATCTCCGTGCAGTGTTGCCACATTTCACATTGCGCACATAAAAATGTCGTCATACAAAATATTTCCACTAACATTTTCGCCTTCAATTTAGCCCGTGATTTGCATGGTGTGTTAATTAGGCGTTTGTTTCTGAACATCTGTATACTTAGAAGTACTGGGAAATCGCGAGAAAATTAAACTGTTTGCTAGGCTCCAAGGTACTATGTATAGATGCATGCAAAATTCGCGTTATTTTCTGACAGCTGACTATAGACTCCCAGTGATGATAGGCCCCGTTCGACGTCTCCCGCTGGCCCATATTGTCGTGATTTGCCGCGGAGAATGCTTACACGGCAGAAAGGCCAATCGCTGTAAAGACGTAACAAACGTAAATGGCAACACATAAAAGTTCGTGGTCAATAGAATCGCAGATTATGCTCTGTTATATATAGGAAAGTGAAGTTTAGTCTGTTACCAAATAATAACGCGAATTTGACATGTCTCTTAACTGACTATTACACTGGATGTCTCTTCCACCGGTCCAGTTAGAACTTCAGATTTAACACAGAACGTGTCTGATTTTTACCAAATATGTTCACACGTATAACTAAGGCCCGGTAATTTTCGCTAAAAGATTTTTGCCCCACTTTGTTTCAGTGTCTTACGTGCACACCTGCAGCTCAACTTCTTGGCTATTGGCAGAGTGTTTTTTTACAGAGCCGTTATTAATTTGACTGTTCCAATCAGTATCAAGCGCAATACGACCAAGCATATCAAGACAATTCGCCGTTGATTCCATCAATTCGAATCACCCACACATTAATAAGGCCCTAACTTTTTCGTTTCTGCATTACTTAACATGTTCTATAATTATGTACATATTTCTGTCTAAATTTTATTGAATCAATTTTAAAATAATATATTTTATTATTGAATCTAGTGGTACCGTCTCATATTTGTAAACTTTTCTTCTAATGTACTTTATTGCACAAGTCTTTTGTATTACTATCTCATTCTTGTTTGTTAAATAACTTATAGAAAATGTATGTTGTAAGCTGCTAGTGTATATTCCAGGATTTAGATTAGTTTTCACTTAAGTTTTGTCGCAGCTGTCAGCTTATTTTATTTTAACTACGTCAATTTTATATACTTAGTTACTATTTTCTATTGTTTCTAGTTAGATTTTAACTCATTTTATGCTACCTTTGTGCATGTGATATTTGTTAAAATTTGGTTAAGTGTTTAGCCTTAACTTCGACAAGAAAATGAAAGACGAAACAAAATAAATAAAATAAAACTGCGTCACATTACGCCTGTGATTTGCGGGTTTAACCGCCAGACGCTGGGTGTTACGGCATCCAATCACTGACCACAAAGCCGAGATGCAGGTGAGCACGTAAGGCACTGAAACAAAGTGCTGTAAAAATATTTTCGCGAAAATTACCGGGCCCTGCGTATAACTAGTAGAGCTAGTGATTGCAATGAGTTCACATCTGCAGCTGTGCTTCATAGTTATTTGCAGAGTGTATTTGTGCACAGGCGTCACTCATTTGACTGTGCCAACGAGAATTACGTCACTGCAACACCACACGTCTACGAGTAGCGGGTAGATCCCAAATACGTCACAGTTAAAAACAGCCAATCACTGACCATGTAGCAGAACTGCAAATGTGCACGTAAGGCACTGAAACAAAATGTTGCGTAGTTCTATTCGCCAAAAATCACTACCTCTAATCACTAGGGATCCCTGTTTTTTAGCAAAAAGAATTTTGCCCCAGTTTGTTTGAGTGCCTTACGTGCACATCTGCAATTCAGCTTCATGGTTATTGTCAGCGGGTCTATGTGAAGAGCCGTATGCCATTTTACTGACCCGATTACAATAACTAGGGACGGGAATTTTTGCTGAAAAGATTTTTGCCCCACTTTGTTTCAGTGCCTTACGTGCACACCTACAGTTCAACTTCAAGGCTATTGACAGAGTGTGTTTGTGCAGAGTCGTTATTCATTTGACTGTGCCAATCAGTACACGGATAACTGCCACACATCACGTCTGTGATTTGCGGGTTTAACCTCCACATGCTGGGTGTTACGGCATCCAATCACTGACCACATAGCAGAGATGCAGGTGCGCACGTAAGGCACTGAAACAAAGTGCTGCAAAAATCGTTTCGCGAAATTTTTAATCTTTAACAATAACGTTCCTGCAACACCACATGTCTGTTATTTGCCGGTAGAATCCCAAGGCTCGGGAGAGTTAAAATATCCTATCACTAGAGACCTGAAAAATTCGCGTTTTTTTTATGCGCAAGCTATAATTCCAGCAACTATAGGTCTGTATCACGTTCATAACTGGCCGTTGACTTACTCGACACTTAGCTGAGCTAATAATAAAACTGTAGCTGAATACAGGCCCATTTTACTGTGTCAGCGAGCAGCTAATAAACAGCTGCTGTCTACACGATTTCACAAATTTTCTTGGAGGCTAACCTATAACCGTACAAGCAGGTAGCAAGCGATAGCACTTCACATTATTTCCTTATTTACTACTGGCTTGCAGTAGTCAAACGCGTTTCGTAACAGCCGCCAGCAAGTCACAGACATGACAATGAAGTATACATAATTGGCATTCAACCTGACCTGGAATGTATCTGCGAAATTTACGTACCTCTAGCTATCACTGACCACGAAGCAGAGTTGCAGATGTGCACGTAATACACCGAAACAAAGTGTTGCAAAATTATTTTCGCGATAAACAAAAGTCCCTACGTATCGAGATTAATGTGCTAGTGTCTATTGGAGACTATATTAAATATTTGCGCGATTTTCCAGTCCCTCTTAAGAGTTAATGGCCCGGACATGTGAGACCTGCTGTAGCGTGGCACGGAAAGTTTTTTGTCCTGTATAATTACAGATATTTCTAATACGTTTATCTACGGAAAGAAGTCACACTTGAAACTGTGTCACTATGACTTAATGAACGCCGTCCGCTAATTTAAAAAATATTTTCAAGCTCCTCAAAAGTGCTAAAAAAATGACTTTTTCACGTTGCTGTAGCTGAAAAAATATCAACCGTAATCGGCAAACTATATCATAGAAACCTGCATTGGACTTTACCTCATACTTAGAGATGATGGTAGGCCTATATCGCGAAAATTTTTTCTGCCAACATAGCCTTGAAAACACTAACATAACGTGGATGTCTGCAGACCAATAACATACACTGAATATTACAGCAGCGGGATTCTTATTGACTCAGTCAAATAGGGCAACAGCTTCACGTACAAGCGAAAGCCAGTCATCTTTTCATAAGCTGGACGTACGTTGAAGCCCAGCAAATAGTCAAGTTTTCCCGCGTTAAACCATCATCTCTACTCATACTTTCCACAAATAAAATAACAGGATAACGGCTTGAAGTCCCGTTGAAAAACGGTTTCTACCAAAACACTGCACGCTAGTTTAGTCCTTCGCTTCTAGAGGCGATGATGCCTTTGACGGACGTGTTATATTCTAATTATGGCCATTCCCGTTTCCGTGCCTCTAACGTAAGAAATCGCTAGCGTCGACTTACTCTTAAGTATACTCAGACGACGAGTGCTTATTTGTAGGGGCCGGAAAATTTCGCGGGTTCAACACACAGGCTAGAATCCGTTGTCCTATGCATACTCAAGCACCGACTATTCATTCATTGTCTGTTGTTCCACTGAGTAGCAGCTGTAGTGGACAAATGTTCGGGACTTGAGTTTGCATGGGAAATTACATTCTAACATGCAGAATTTTCCGGCCCCTACTTATTTGTGTGATTCTCCATAAAAGAAGTAGTTGTGAAACCACACACTGTAAAAAAGTTGAGGTAAATTTACTCTACATGTAATAGAAGCTAATTACCTCTACAAGTGAGGGAAAATTACTCAACACGTGTCAAGGAAAGTTACTAAACTGGTAATGTAATTTTTCATTACATATTGGCGCAAGCCCTCTAGGACAATTTGACATAACCCGCGAGTGAAACTTCCGAGTGGTTTGTGTGGCGAATACACTACCTTGCGGAAATTTCCACACATATTCGGAAATCAGATTTCCCTCTCAAGGTTGGGGAATATTACCATACATATGACGAGTAACATTACTAACGTTTTTACAGTGTACTTACTATAGCCTATCCCAAGGGAAAGGAACAATATCGGAGTTCAACGACCATTTTTCTGTTTTTACTGAAGGCCCCGCGACCATTTGGATGTTGTCATGTATAAATTGACCAAACACCAATTCTAAATAATCAGTAAAATATGTCTTATAAAGTCAACATTTACAACATCAGGATAGAAAGACTGTTTCGAAGCTGAAACTTTTTAATACGCTACTAACAACTAGGACATAGTCGGTTGATGCATAACGCAGTGGATTTGTGTGGTAGCTGTTACGCACTAGAATAGCAGACGGGGCTTGAGCAAACATAAAAAATTGAATTCTATTATGTAAGTCACTCAACTCGCAAAGTTCACTTTTTCTCTTCCTATCCCTCGCGCGAGTGCACTTATTTTACAGTTGTTGGCGAAGTTTTCTATACATACTAATAAATCGATTGCCTAGTGCAAAAGGGAAACAACTAAAATTTCCCAGTTTTGAGTAAAATGGACATAGAAAAATTTCCGTTTCGCCGAAAAATCTGTTAATTAACATATTTGTTTGGTGTTAATTTGAAGCAAAAGTACAGAGACAACTAACTATTTAAGACGTTTGAAATGTTTTTAGTCTGCTTTTGCTGAAATTATTACACATTATAATTAGAGATGATGGAAAATAGCGAAAATTATTTGAGCCAGTATAGCCTTCAAGACACTGCGATGTCTCTTATTGGTTGATGTGATTAGAGACACCATAACTTAATTGAAGACGAATCAGAGACGTTCTTCGTTAAAGCAATGGTACTCCTTTTGGCCGAGTTTAATGGGACAGACATCTTCGAAGACAAACGAGAGCCAACAGCAAAATTAAAACGTTATTTATGTGCGCATTACATTGGAGTCTAGCAAACAGTCAACTTTTCCCGCGATATACCATCACCTCTAATTATAATAAAAGAAATATGATTTCTAGTTCTTCACTGGCAATCAGAATATAGTGCCATGTTATTAAAACAAGTGAAGTTACGCGTTGTTTCTTTTTTAAGCTGAATAGATACTTCCGTCTATGTGTTGGTGAGCCAATCTCAAAAATGCAATTTTTTGAGTTGTTTCCCTTTTGAGTAGGGAGTAAAGCAATACGGGAACCTGTAGGCATCTGCCGCCCCCTGAGAATCGACATGGAATAAAAATCTGCGCTGGAGCAGGGATGAATCCTAAGTGAGCGGGGAAACAGGAGAACTCAGAGAAAATAAATCCTCCGGCAAATCGCAACCAACGTCTGTCAGGTTTTCCACTTGCAAAAGTTAGGGACCAATCATCTACTCCATCTCTGAAAAATATCATATTACGATCAACTTTCAGCCACCCTTTTACCTCTTCCGTGGCAAGGGGGGAGAGGGAGGGACTTCAGAAGAGTTTCTTTGTCCGGATCGAGGGTAGAAAGGCTGCTTGCTGGAATTCGAACGTGTCTAAATCTCACGTACTTAAATCTTGCACGAGGGAAGGCAAGGCCTAGGGAGACTTGTTTGGCGGCACATAAGTTGTGAAATAAAAACAACCTATTTGAATCTGCAAGACTACTAATTTCACCCCTAAACCTCCAAGCATTGGCATTGCAAATACACACACCTAACAGCTTTAACTAACACGTTTCAAACATAGAGGTATAATTGGGTGACGATATGTGTATATAAGACTTTCCACATTAGCATAAATATTTGCCGATAATCAGTTGTCAACATACGTCTGCAGTTAACAAAAGTTACATGTAAACTAGACTGTGGGTTACTACACGCAAGGCGATACAAAAGTGATAAAGAGTTTGATGTGATTAATTTATATACATTTTCTTGCCGTAAGCAGTTTCTTATAAACTGAAAGAAATTTAGAAAAAATAGTCGAAAAATCTATTAGACATTGTCAAGATAAAGGTCATTATATTGTCGCAACGATTTCTGGAGTCATAATATTTACTTTGAGGTAATAAGTTGTAATTCACTATTTCAGACAGTAAAGTCCGTTTGGCACATAGGATTTCATAACGAGAGATTCAGAATTTATAATAATCTCCTTTGGGTTTCAAACGCACTTAAATAAGTAATTTAAAATGTGATAAGCTACATATTGATGTCTTACCACTTGCATAACTTCACTTTAAAAAGTAATGATACACTGCAATCTTTAATATACCGTATGTATCCCACTATAAGCATTCCTAAAGTCTTTGTAATATTTTTTTTTAAATTCTATACTTAAAATGTTAGTCTACTATATGTTTTTATATTTTCGATAGTAAATTATCTTACACATTATCTGAAATTTTTTTTTGGAAAGTATGAAATAGCACAATCCTTTTTATCATTCAACAAATTTCAGATAGTGTAGTAGTATTTTACTGTCTCCCATAATGTATTTCGCGTGAAAGATTTAATTTTACTTTACATAGTACCTTGAAGTAGTTTTGTTTGTTTTCAAACACATATGCATGTGGTCAGTAAGTGTTCTTACGTAAGTATTCAATTATTTTACTCTGCTGTTTAATTAATTTACGTTAATATTACTATTGGTTGTTTGGTTTGTATAACCTCGTCAATTTATTGAAATATTAAATAAATAAAAATAATCGCTACGGCGCACAAGAATGCAGCAGGATGCGGGGTCTTGGCCAGTAACAGTTGAAAACTAAGCGCAAGTGAGGCAAGCAGACCAAGAAGACCCTCGGCTCGGCAGGACGCAGAGGACATGCCATGACTAAGGAAACAGGACCTCCCATAGTCGTCAGGACTCCATGTCGGCGGGGGTGGCTCGGCTGGAATCAAAAGAAGGGGGAGGAGAAAGAAAGAAAAAAAGAAACACTAACAGGAAAGGTTGTGTTGTGCCAGGGTGGTTGTCGGAGGGCTAGGGGAGGTCGCGGAAGATTTACGAGGTCGACAGTTCTGTGTAAAGGCAGTCAGGGGCAATGAATAGGAAGACGCGAACGCCGACGAGGGCTGATAGCAGAGGCAAGGTTCCTTTTATGCCACGTCCAGAGGGTTGGCGTTCGCGGGGACTCCGGGAATCGATCGCGGCAGTTCGGCGGGGTCCTCTGACACACAATGGTAGCCTGTGTATGAGCCTACAGCTGCCGGGGCTACATCTCAGCAGCGGGGTTCCGCCGAACTATCGATTCTCTCGAGCTCTGGACTGTAGCGGGTGCCTGCGTTTCCATCATCTTTGATCTCCGTCTGCCGGAGCCGACAAATATGGCGTCCCCACAGCCGGACGTAAACTATTCGAGAATGCACACTTGTAGACTCTGTTCGCCGTACTTTTAAAAGAGAGTCTGGTCATAAAGGACATCGAAGTCAAGAAAATTCGTAATTTTATATTTGTATTAAAAGTGTTAGCTTTGTAGACTCTGCTTGGGAGTACATTTTCTCCCTTACAAAAAAAAAAAAAACTCTGCCAGTTTGTTCCCATAATGTCACGTGACACTAAAAATATTAAATTTTCATGTTTTTAAGTTTTTATTAGCCGCAAGCACCAACGCACGTAATAATAAAAAAATTCGTTCAAAATACATGTCACGAACCACTGCTTAAGTTTTTTTTTAATTCTTTGCAAATATGTATTATTTTTAAAAAATCGATAAAAGAGGCCAAATATTTTCAAAATTTGTGAATATTATTTAATGAAATTTTATTTGTAATGGATTATAAAACGTGTCTAAGTAGTGGCCCGTGACATGTAGTTTTAATGAGATTTTTTTTCCCTGTTTCATTATGTTCATTGGTTTTTGGAGCTTATAAGAACGGACATTTTTTTTGACATTGGTAGAGGAACTTGTACTCCCAAGTAACGTCTAGAAAACGGAAACTATTTCATTCAAATATAAATTTTCGATTCTTCTCCACTTCTACATCCTTAACAATAAAGAAAACAAAGTTGATTTTGACCTCATACTAGTGGTAGGCGGTGGGTTGTTGACAACTAGTGCTGCAGTTACCAAGAAATTCAAGTATGCAGGTGCCGCTTATTAGTGGTTACAAAAGGATAAGTAGCCAGTAGATGTTTCATGGTCATTGGTTTACGGGGTGATGATCAGAAGTGTACGATTCTGATAATCCGCAGCCCTCTTTGGAAACCCATGTGTCATCACTTCATCAAACGTTTACATTTTGAGTCTTTTTGAGCCTACACCCTGCGTTTATTACTCCTACTGCTATAGTGACAGGTAAAATACAACGCTGAAAGGAAAAAAAATATATATCTTGAACTACAGATGTGCTCACTTATTCTTGAACCGCCCGTAAGCCTTTCTGGCCCGGTTGCACCATTCTCTCCATGATATCAATATTTGCTGTACTTTGTCAAAAAATGATCCAAGTATTAATAATGAAAACGTTGTACTACCAAGATATCGTGGTTTTTTTAATTTACGTCTCATATTCCTGAGTTCATACGTGTAAACAACGTGTCCATGGTGTTGGCATTTGTGCTGGTCGATTTCTATTGGCTAGAAAATTATGACGTCATAACTTGGCAAAGAAATAGTAACATTTTTGGTGAGCGAAAATGTGGGTTGGCTGCACTGAATCATGTCGTTGCTGGCCTAGAATGCTCATTGTTCTGTGTCGTCAGCGTGAGTGTTATACTTTACGAAACAGCAGGGAGAGGTATGGAAGCCGTAATTTAAACGGCTTTCTTGACCAACATGCGTATTTCTCCAATATGTAAATTTTTATATTCATATGGCCAGAGCTTCTCCTGAACAAGCATTGCGCGTTCATGAACAGTTCTAACAGAACTGTTTCTTTAGTCACATGTTTTGTTTTCAGCTGATAATATGCAAAAAAACAGACACAAATTAAGTAATCCAGTACTTACTCAGGAAATCTCTTTAGATAATGATAGACAAACAGGATTCATTAGCATAGTTAAATATGGAAAAGGCAATACACGTGTTTCAAAACTACGCACAATATTATTGATATGCTCAAACTTGTTGGGAAGACTACGCTGATAGAATCATCTGCACGTTTCAGTTTAAAGAAGCAGATGACTACCTTGCCATTTTTTACGTTAAGGTGTATTTATCTTCTTAGGAAATTGCATGCCATTCTGTTTTTAATACATATGAGTCTACCATACGCACAACTTTCTTACACTGTACTTCCTACCGTCCAGTGGATAATGATCGCAAAATACATCTAATTACTTTGCCCAAAGAAGTCTTCGAAAGTTCTCGTTCGTTGCCACGAGGGATACAATCAGGTGATGGTCTACACTGCACCTTAGTATTAATTACCAAGCAGTCAATTAATCATAGACGTTTTAGAGACAGGGTATCAGCCGACTAACTACGCTGTGCCCGATCTCTTGTTGTCTTCTACGGAGATCAGCTTTATTCATCTCTCGAGCTAGAGGCCTGAAAACACAACAAAATACAGTTAGCCCTCGTCCGGTGATTAACGATTATTTACAGGTTCCAAGCGGAGTTTTTTTTTTTAATCACGCGAATCAAGTGACTTCGGTTCGACCAATCAAAATTGTTTAACCGAAAGAGAAACAAATGACCACCTGGCAATTTTGAAGATTGCTCAGTGTTTTCATCTCAATTCTAAATGATTAGCATACACGCTCAGCAGTTTTTTTTCTTTTTCACAGTTCTAAAGATATCTTGTTTGCAGTCGATTGCTTACGTAAGTTTGACCTCAGTTTTAAATGAACACTTTTACATGTCAAAATTAAACGGTTTTGATCGTTTTTGTATCGTTTATTAATTACATAATTGCTAGGGCATTTAAAAAATTGAAGTTACAGTAATGGATTAAAGCTGAAATTGCGCACATCTAGTGCTTGTTTCAGAAAATATTTTTATAATGGGGAGATTGATTGCAAGAGTATTAAAAATTTGCTGTAGCGAAGGAACACAGCGTGTTACCTTAATTACCCGGGGACTGTGGGTGACAATTAACGCTTTATCGTGGAGATCGATAATTTAAGACTACGCTAGGGTGTGGCTTTTAATTTTCCAGGGTTATGCTAGTCTGAATTCTATCGCAAAAACACGAGGCGAGGAAAATTAGATTTTAATGAATTAATCCAAAACTCGATGCAGCAATTCGGTGTTTGGCAAACTAAAAATTCCCGAGAGGTCGTGGATTCGATCCCAACCAATTTTACTGGTTATAGTATCCACAGGTCGTATTCCATGTTTGACTGAAATGCAGGAGCATTCTAGATACTGTCTTGTGCCGCATACTATAGGCCAGTGCATGGGGTAAATCATCCAAATAAATGTAAGGCAAAAAATTTAATATTTACTAAATGGTTCATTCCATTCATATTTATTTTTATTTGTGCCTTTAAAAAAAGCGAATTGAAAGTAAATATGTTTACTTACACTCAGTGACAGTTATTTAGTAATATACCGAGTAAAACAAATAATGTGTAACATATATAATCTATTTTCGATATAGTATAACATACTATAAAGTAATTTCTCGAATGAATCTATTGCTATAAAAGACAAAATATATACCGTTTTACGCCAACGGCATGTAGCGGGTTAATGCAGTTCGACATTTGTGCTAATGAATTTTGTATAGATTAATGGGACAAAAATATGCTCATATGAACACATTTCTATTAGAATGTGTGTGTGTACCCCCTTGAAAAGTTTTGAACACGTGGACAGAATTTCATTAAACTTGATCACAAGCAGTATGACTTCGTAAGGTTTCTTGAAGACTGTTTTTTTTTTGGAAACTCAGTACTCATATATATTTTAGTTTGGCGATTTTTGTGTATTTTGTTAATGCCATGTTAAATTTTCTAAAATGGTGGCCTAAGAACATTTTTTTTATTGTACGAGATATATACTACGATAAACAATTTTTCAGAATTCTATCTACTTCGGTAGTTATTATTTAGTATTCAGCAAAGTCACTCAATTTTTATGTTTTTCGTACACGTCAAACGCTTGCTTTAAGGTTGTTCAAGTGGGGAAAAAACATAATTTTATATTTGTATGAAATAGTGTTAGTTTTGTACACATTACTTGAGAGTACATATACCTCTAACGGAAAAAAAATAGCTCATCTAGTTTTCCCGTAATGGCACTTCAAAGTCAAAATTTGCGTATTTTTACTTCATACAAAACTTGAAAACTAGTTAACATAAAGAAATGAAAAAAATCG
>PNEQ01031095.1:21713-85524 GCA_003012365.1 Medauroidea extradentata
CATTATATTTACTGGTTTTCAAGTTTTGTATGAAGTAAAAATATGCAAATTTTGACTTTGAAGTGACATTACGGGAAAACTAGATGAGCTAATTTTTTTCCGTTAGATGTTAGTGTTCTCTGAAGTAATGTCTACAAAACTAACACTATTTTATACAAATATAAAATTATGAATTTTTCCCCCCTTGAACGCCCTTAAGAAAATGCCGTTTGAAAAATGTTATGGTGCTGTCGTATACGTATATCTCACGAACTATGTAACACTAATTCAAAACCTAATTTATATTTTGATAGCTAACCTTTCCAGCTTTGATTGTGGCTGGGTTTATTTTTGTTAGTTCGTCATTTTGGAAACTGTGAGACATGAATAAATATTTTTTCTTAAATATCGGAAAATACGGGACCAATTGTAAGAACATTTGACATTTTTACAGTTTATCGTACAATCTTTGAACTAGCCCGTTTGTAGTATTCGTCACACTGTACTAGAAGATAGTAGGAAATGATTAAGTAAACTTATTATGTCATATTTACAGTAGTACGCCGCGTACGCGTCAGTTCTGAATAAATTTGCACACAAACCTAAGAGTCTCCCCCGATTTTAGCATATGAAAACGTGATGATCGTTGCCATTTGTCACCGTTTTATTTCGGGGTGCTCCCATTCACTCTAGCATTCCGCTTCTGCTACTGCTCCGTCCTCACCTAATATTGTCGTCACGTTTTGACTTTATTTAGTAACTTGTAAAATACAGTTAGTTACATTCCTAAATGTTAAGTTATATGCTACATAGGTGAATTATTTAAATTATAATAACTGTTACAGTCATTCATTTTCACTATTTTGCAATACATATTTGTAACCGTATTTTAGATTTTATAAAATTATTTGTACACTTTTTTAAAACTCTATGGCCTATATTAAAGTTAAATTACTATCGTGAATGTTTGTTTCGTTAAGCGTAAGAGAAGGTAGTTTATACTTAACTCTTTAACTTCGTTAATTCATTAAAAAACTAAATAAGCTAATAAATAAATAATTCGCTATTTATAAGACGAAGAGATTTTAAACTCCACTTAATTTTTTTTATGTTGTATGTATTTTTGCTATGAATACAGTTATAACTCACAACGCCAAATGTTAGCTATTTCATGCTTTAAATTTCATGGGATGAAAAGTCTACGTTTCGTGGTATTTATTTTACGGTAATTACGATTGCCTTGTTTCTACATATTTAAATGATTTGGTCATAAATGTCCGAAATGTCTTCATAATAACTGATCACCGTATTACTGAACGTAGTGTGTGATTATTATAATTTTTTTTATAATTTGTAACAGCTCCCCCATGTGAGGTGTTGATGACAAAAATTAAAGTAAATACCAAGTGTGTAGGTTCGACGGGTGAGAACGGCATATTTTGAAATGAACTATGTAAATAAGCAGTATATGCTGACGTGTAACTTGCAATACTACTGCACGTGGGCATAGGTAAGCGCCATGTTAAACACTTAATTTGAGAATGCTGCTATCGGTATCTTATCGTGGATAGACACCATATACATTTAATGTGCGTAAGGTTACCTTGCACAAAAATAGTAACATATTTGTTTAGTTAGGAGTAAATAATATTTTCTTGAACAAACAAAATACAAAAAGCAAACAAAACTAATTTTGTTGACGCAACGTATCCAAAGTTCATGTGACAAAATAATTACTCCTGACAACGATATGATTATTTCTCGCAAATGTAAGTAATTTGTTTGGAGAATGAATACGGATTCATAAGTATTTTTTTAGAATTGTAAAGAATTTTATAGTACATGATACTTTTATCGGTGTAATTAAATTCATTAGTGAAAGAAGCATACATTTTTTTATGCAAAATCGTTAAAGTTTTATTTTATTGCGGAAAATCTATGATATACAAAATTTTAAATGCTATTCGCGGTGAAGAGAGAACTTATGTATTTTATAATTTCGTCAGAGGTAAACATTTGAGTACAGTGGGTGAAATAAATAATCTGAGTTAATTACATGCACTAGTGGTGTTTTTATAGTAACAAGTAGTAGACGTATACAAATTGCCTGGAACCAACGAAAATAACTAACGCTCCAAAAAGTTCTTCCTTACAATGAATAGTCTATACGAAGGTTGTTGTCAGCGGCAATGTCAACAAGCCGAACATTATTCGACACATATTAATAATATTTTTCCTTATAATTTGCCAACTTAGCTGTAACTTATCAAATCAGTGTTGTATTAAAAATGCTCGTTTAACAAATCACGAAATAGCTGTAGATTGTCTTCGTCCTCTTTACATGACAACGAGATTACTAGTCCTTGTTCAGCTACATTCACGATTGCACTGCGTTTAAAAAACTTCACCATGGATGGAGTACAAGGATTGCCCAGATATTCATTCATTCTTCTATTCTTCAAAGACACGCTATGAGGCTGTCCCGGCCGGTGCACACGTTAGGCGCGACGGTTAGTAGGAAGGGGCAGTGTTGCCAAATGTCGTCATAAAGATTTATAGATTAATGAAGGACCTGCAAATAGTATGGACGCGTGTAACATATTTTGAATTCTATTTCTCAACGTTGAGTAGGTTTAGAATAAACTTGTATCGGCCGAAGCTGTGCACATCGATAAAGCCCACAACCTTTGGTATAGTTCGAATTTCGGGTGTTCTTTGCGCGGAAATTTCAAATAGGTTTCTGTGTTACTGATATAAAATGAGACTTCTGTGCTCAAACTTGTATGACACTTAGTTGGCTATAGTTAACTACTAGTGATTATTAAGATTTTCAAGACTATGTGCACGTAATTATTAAGTTTTTCTCATAAGTATATCTCTTCTATGATAAATTGCAAACACCGAAATACTGTTAATTTTTAATGTTTATGTATGTATTCATAAATAGTTTATGTAGTGTTTTGCTTGATATATAACCTCGTACTTGAAATTCATTAGTTTAAACGTTTTCTGTAGATTATGTTTAATTTACTAGACTACCTGCTAAAACTTAGTGTTTTTGAGTGCCTGTCCATATATTACTTGATGTCACATTTTCTTTGGGAGATTTTACATTTTCTTTCTACGTTTATTTAGCATAAATAATATTCTCGTCTCAGTATTATTATTATTTTCTTAACTGTAGCATTTGTGCTGTGTGATAGCTAAGAGGTGCAGTTTAAGAGAAGGCAAAATTGCCCTTAACTGCGCCAAAAAAAAACGTGTCATTATCATTAGTTATTATTAACTCAACTGCAGCAATGAATATATGATAAGGGGTTATTCTAAGGGTGACTATTTGTCTGTATTCTTATCCGTAAGAGATACCAACTGGAACAATACATATACTATGACTGATGTGAATGACATGGTCGAATATTTATCAACCAAGGCATGTGATGTCATTATCACTTTATATCTACAAGGACATGCAAAAATTATAAATATCCTGTATGGTTTTCTAAAGAACTAATTAGACTTATTAAATCTAAAGAACGCAGACATAAAATATACAAAAGAAACCAAACAAGACATAACTATAACCGCTTTTCCAAGTTACGAAAACTAGTCAAAACAAAATAAAAAATTGTAAGCTGAGTTGGCTCAGATCTGTCAACCACAAACTTAAATCTGATCCAAAGAAATTTTGGAACTTTGTAAAACATACGAAAAATGGTTTTAAAGAAAACATTTATCTTAGTGTAGATGAAAAAATTATCTCTGAACCTTCCCTTGTTACAAACCATTTTGGCAAACGTTTATCTGAAGTGTTTGTGAAATCTAAAAATAATTGCAAAATAGTGGCAGACAATGATGTATATAAATTGCATCTATCTATACCTCTTGTAGACACAAGTTTGGTTTAGTGGGCAACTAAGTGTTTAAAATCAAGTAAGTCTGTGTGTTATGATAAAATCCCTGGCTTTATAATAAAATGGTGTTCAGCCATTTTTGCTCCTATACTGGTTCATATATTTAAAACCTGTCTGCACGAGAGTTTTTCCTGATTGTTAGAAAACTGCCATTTTTATATTCATATTTAAGAAGGGTGATAAATGTTACCCTTATAACTACAGGCCAATAACATTACACAGCCCTTTTTTTAAGATTTTTGAAAAGATAACTCACAAACACCTATTCTTTCATTTAAAAATTACATCTCTGATAGACATCATGGTTTCATGGCTGGAAGAACAACAACTACTAATTTATTTTATTTCATTAATAAATTCGATACTGATACTACCTCTAGATTACAGAATGATTTTATCTATTTTGATTTTAGTAAAGCTTTTGATACTTGTCAACATTCTATAATTCTAAATTAACTTTCTGATTTTGGCTTAGATATGGGCTATGTAAATTGTTTCACTAGTTACTTACAGTCAAGAAACGTTCTAGTTAAAATTCTAAAACATTTTAACTTCTAAATTTAATATATCTTCTGGAGTTCCTCTATGGGGCACTTTATCTCCTATATTGTTTAATATTTTTTTAAAATTATATTGTGCAGTGTATAAAATATTCAAGTTGTTTACTTTATGGTAATGAACTTAAGATATTTAAAGTGATCAATGATGTAAGAGATGGCCTCAAATTACAAGCAAATATAGATGCTATTGTTCGCTTGTGTTCTAGAAATGAAATGGAGCTTAATCTTTCAAAGATACAAAGCATAACTTCTACTCGAAAGACAAATTCTTTGATCTATAACTATCATATAAAACAGACCGTAATAAATCACGTGACAACTGTTCGCGATCTAGAAATATTGTTAGATACAAAATTATTGTTTCACTACCACATTGATATGTTAGTTAACAGTGTATCAAGAACTGTAGGTCTAATTTCTCACATCACTAAACAAGCTCCCAATAGCGATTTTCTGCTTGTCTGTTCTATTCTTTAGTTAGATCTTGCTCTGTTGTTTGGAATTCCATCACAGAAACAGACTCTAAGCTCCTTGAAAACATTCAGATTAATGTTTTTAAAATAATATAAGACAAGTTTTATTTACAATGAAGTTCTAAATAAATATAATACGCATTCTTTAAAAGAAAGAAGAGTTGCTATGTATGCATTATTTCTTTTTAAATGTTTTTTTGCAATATTTGATTATATGGAGATCCACATATCATTATCCCTGAAAATTCCAAATTACAGAAGTCGAAGCTCCTTTATTTTCTGTTCTCCTGGTAAATCTGTAAAAGTAATTGAACGCTGTACTAAACATGTCAATAACATTTGTTTATATTTTCGATTCTTTTGTCTCAACATATTGTTAGACGTAATCTGTTAGAGGTAGATGAAAACTGCAAATATTTTATAAAAAGATTTCTGTTCTGCCGCAGTAAGTTAATTTGTTGAAATAATTTACTTACACTGTAAACTTATTACTGCAAATGTTACTTGGTTTATTATTCCTCACGCCATTTATATGTTTAATCACCTGTCTTGTGTTGTTATGTTTTTTTTTGTAATGTAGTGCCTAATTGCTGTGGTCTAATAAGACTGTTTGGCAGGCACTTTGATATTTTTGTAAATAAATAAAATAAATTATTATATGACTAGCTGTCCCGTTGCGGCTTCGCCCCCGTGTACTATAGAAAAGAGTAACTATCTTTTAATTGCGTATTAATCAATGGCGTTACTATATTCTCTGTATATCTTTAATTTGCGAATTACTTTAAATTGGTTTGTATATATTTACTTACGCAAACGTATATAAAAGAGCACGAATCCTGAAATTTTATTTTAGGTATTTACGTAAGCTTCATTTTAAAGCAAAAACCACCTCAATATCTTAAATGGTCTTTCAAGGACGAATATTGAAAAATTCCTAAAACTACTTTTTTGACATTTACATGAGCACCATTCTGATGCAAAGATCACCTCAATTTCTTAAGTGGTTTAAGAGAAATAGAGGATTTATTGAAAACGTATTTAACGACGTTAACCCTCTTAATTTCCGAATTTAAAAAAAAACAAAAATAATGAAATATGCATTTGCTTAGGCAATGTTTTGAGGTGAAAATATTAACAATATATCATCAGGTTAGAGAATTACTGAGAATTTCGCGAAAACACATTTGGTCCCTTTTCACCCACGTTTTGTCCCTTTTCACCCACGGTTTGTCCCTTTTCACCCCATTAATTTTCGATTTTCGAAAAATTCTTCCTTAGTGGGTGCCGTGAGTGTAAGCTACGCTGAAAATTTCACGTTTCTAGGTCCAGCGGTTTGGGCTGTAAGTTGATGAGTGAATTAATGAGTGGGGCACTTCATTTTGTATATAGATTTTATGTGTGTGGAGCATCTTCCGAACATCATGGGAAGCCCTTCCACCCGCTTAGAAATTTTAGTGGTCCGTGAAGGATGTCATGTAAATATATCATTTGAAAATTTTTTGCTAAATTGAAATATATTTAAGTAGACTCATTAGTTACGATCAAAGAAAAGTATTGTTGCAGTAATTTGCATTTACTAAGACGCAAAAGTCAGATTGTATGCCATTCACAAATTTCAAGAAATATAATTCGTTTAAAGTACTTGTTGCCAGGGGCGGATCCTAAGATTTTTTTTTGGGGGGGGGGGGGGTGCGTTTCAAAAACCGTTCTCCTCCGGAAAAATTTAGTTTTTAAGGTGCAAAATGGTGCTATTTGAAGCGTTTCCTTAACAAAAATAAAATATAACACTTTAATATTTTGTAATATTTTAAGAATAAACTATACATCAAAGGCAAAAAAAAAAAAAACTGACCTGGGTCTCCTAGATCCGCCACTGCTTGTTACAAATTACTAAACGTATCCTTAATTCATGCGTTTTAACGTATTGTTAGCCTATAAGTATAAATATTATTATTTTAGTTCATTTTTATGCAGTGTGAAAATTATTATGTCCATTTAGTTAATCTTACTACTGTATTAATATTTGTTGCATTTGTTTTATAACCAACGCATTTGTATACTCGGTTCTATGGTACAGGCTGGTATTGCTTCAACTGCAGCTAGAGAAAACTAATTCGAAGTAAACAAATAACGGTTTATTCAACATTCTCAAGCAATTCAGGAACAATCTATTTTGTAGACGAATCATTGTATTCTGAAAAATATTTTTTTTTCTGTAGAAAGAGTTAAATGCCCTGTCGTTAGAAACAACAAAAATTTTAGCAGTGATAAATTCTGATGGTTGTTTGAATAATAATAAAAAAGAGCAAAAATCGAAAACAAAACTATTTTTTTTCTTAAAGTATGTTTCTAGAGACGTCTACTGAGTAATTATTCAAACCTATTTTGCACTGCCGAAATATCTTTGATTTTTCAGAAATTAACCGTTAATTAGCAAACTTATTCGTCGTTTAAAGTATTATAGTATTAGTATATTTATGTGTATATTGATAAATTATCTATGTTGTGTTTTACTTATAGTGTTCTACTTGTAGACTAGTACTAGAAATTCATAAGATTTTTTTTTCTTTTCTATTGACCATGTTTTAACTAGGCTGTGTTATTATTATTATTTTTTTAAACAGTGTCAATTGTAAAATGTGTGTGATTTATAAGGTTCAGTGTAAGAGAAGGCAAAATTGCCTTAACTGCGCCTAATAAATACGATTTATTATTATTTTTATTATTATTATTATAAGGAATCTGTACTTAATTCTTTGAGGAATCAGTACGGCAAACACACCGCGAAAATTCCCTTTCTGTGCGTGATGTTCCTACATCCAAGACCCACACGTTCGCTACCATTACGACTCTTGCCGAAGTCCCATTGCATGCTGTCAAAATCTTACGTCTCAATAACTTCACAGAACCCGTTCCCCAGGTTGAAATAAAAATCATAAGGAAAAAAAAAAAAGGAAAGGAAGCTTGCATTCTTGTTTTCTCCTTTTCCGTGGCGCGCAGGTTCACGTGGGCGAAGGCGTTATCAGCTGACCATAATCTCCGCGGTTGGATTGTAAGAAATTACTCTCCGGTGGAAGAGGAACAGAGAGAGAAGGCATTATTCCTCGTGGCCAAACAGAAGTTGAGCGGCTTTTCAAATAAGTGAACAAGTTGCGATAAATCACGGAGCTTGGAAGACGTCCGGCGAAGAGAGGGGGCCGTAAATCAGCCCGCAGGTACGCGTTCGCCTTCGGTCGTCCTCTTGTGACGTCACCGGTGCCCGCCGCCGGCCCATCACCCGCTGCGTCGTCCGCTACAGTGTTGCCAGATTAGAGGGCGAGTTTCTCCCTTGAGGTGGCCTGCTGTACGGGAGATATGTGAAGCCGTAGTTTTAGGCGTCACATTATTGAAACCTACTGCTCGTTAACCAATCGCAATACGTTAAGTTATGAACGAGGTCTCTGGTCCAAGCAAACGAATAGTTAATCAGTTTGGGAAGTCACGTAGCTTAGTTGCGAAATTTATATGTTGTAACAAGTATTTAAAGTAGTTACTGTGTTTATTTGTATGAACTTAAGTAGTCTGAGGTAGTTTTTGTTTTGGACCTTATTTTAAACTTCGATTTATACATTTAACAGGCAGAAGTTAGTTTCTAGTTGCTATTCTTTTTTTTTGTGTTATTTTTATGCTTAACGAGCGATATTAGCGATTTTACAACGTCTTCGGAAAAATTTTGTAGCTACCATTTATGCGAAGTGAATATTAATGCACATTTTCGACATATCTCGCTTAATAGTTCTTCTGCATTGTTAGTAATAGTTAACTAGGTGTAACGTTGGTATATGTAATGACCTTACTTTTATACTTATTTTGGAACTTGTAGTTATTCAAGAGTAATTGTAACACGCGGTTGTTTGCAGTGGTTAAGTTTAAGGGAAGGCAAAACACCTTCACTTCGATATTCTAAAACGCATAAATTTATAAATAAATACACTCTCAGAGATTTTCATTATTCAGTTGTGCATCAACACATGTGCTCATAAGATCAATAATACACAGCACCATTATGAGACGCCCAAAGTGGACGCTTTATCTACGTCACAACAAGCCATCTTCGGACCATTCTTACCTCTGTAGTTTCTTCTGTGTTAAAGTATGATAAAGTCATAATTTTATATTTCTATGAAATAGTGTTAGTTTTATAGACGATACTTGCGAGTACAGTTCCATTGTACAAAACAATTTTTGCTCGCATAGTTTTCTTATATTGGTGCGTGAAAGCCAAAAATTGCCTGTTTCGCTGCTATGCGAATAGTGAAAACCTATTGACTTACACAAGTGAAATAATTCACGGTGAAATATCATGTCATGGGCTACGTAATAAAGCATTTAGAAAATATCCCATAAACTGTTTTCCTATAAAAAAAATATTGAATTTGCAGTTTTTTCTGTATTTTTGTGAGCTTCTAAAAAATTCAAAATATTACGTTGTGGGGTTTAAAATGTTTTATTGTAGAGCTCTTCGGATGTTAGTTCACAGAAAATTATTTCATTTAAATAGATCAATTAGTTTTCGCTATTTGCATGGCAGCGAAACGAGCAAAATTTGATTTTGATGCACCGTTATGAGAAAACTGTGAGAGCTAAAATTGTTTCATAAGAGGAAACTGTACCCACAAGTAACGTCTACAAAACTATCACTTTTTCATAAAAATTTAAAATTAGAATTTTATCGCACTTGAACACCCTTGAGGGGGCCGACTTCCTGCACGTTGGAAGCTAAAAAATGATGGGGACGTAAGGGCGGCGACCTTGAAACGTGCATCAAATGCCGCATCGCCTCAACGATCCAAGGTCTGAAATAGCGTGCAAGGTACCCGCCGAACAGTTTTTGCTATGGGACACTAAGGGTGTCCAGTGTAAGACAAGGCGACACCGCATTAACTGCGCCGTTAATAAAGTCGTATTATTATTATTATTTTATTAGTGGAAAATCTGTAGTCAAGTTCAGTAACACGTCTCAAACTGCGTTTCACATACATCCGGTTAGTACATTTTGAAGAATGGCAGTCCGAAAATGTCTTTTTTTTTAGCTGTGTTGGAGGGCTCAGAAACCGTGTTTGTAATGAACATTGTGTTTTAAACAATGACCTCCCGACCTTGCCCGAAGTGTGTTTTCTTTTCGTGTTTTCGCACAATGGGTGCATGTGGAATAGTTTCGTTAAAAAACCTTGTTTATGAACACTCTGCAACGTATTGGAACCGCGTGGTAGACAGATCCCTTGAGGCGGCCGCCTGTCTGTCGCTCGAACTGCGTGCAGCGTGTTCGGAGTTACGTTTTTTCTCAGAGACCAGTAAACGTGCGTCCACAATGATTATCTACGAAAAGAAAACACACTTCAGACTACTTGTGAATGTGACTTTCAAGACACCGCGCACGTTGGAAGCATTATTTTAAAGCCCTCAAACTTGGATAAAATCGGATTTTTCACGCGGTTGTTTATCAAGATATGTGTAACGGATTTGTCCGAAATTGAGGTCTACGAGTACAATCGACTTCGCTACAGTGACGCATTCAACAAATTGATAGGGTCACCGCTGCTTAAAGTCGCTCAGTAAAAACTTTACGGCGGGAACACCGCGTGTGTGTTTACAACGGCGTTTGAGGCGATATCACAATGCATGTGCCGGCCGACGTCGCTCGTAGCGCCTCATCGATTTTCCCCTCACACACACAAACATACCCTTCACCAGGCGGTCGCCTTAAGGGCGCCGCTATCACGCGCTTTAAACGCATTGCAGTGTGTTCACAAACACGTTTCTCTATCGAAACTATTCCACAGGTGCCCATTATTTCAATGTACGAAAAGAAAATACACTACAAACGACTATGTAATGTTATATCTGAATAAGTACTCCCGGAATTCGTGAGAACTACTCAAGAAACGTAATAAAAATAATAATAATAAATCGTCTTTATTAAGCGCAGTTAAGGCATACTTGCTTTCTCTTATACTGGACCCATATTAGATACATATAACACATATTTTACAGATTAAAATTAAAATAATACAATAGCAATAAACTATACTACCTATACTAACAATAATAGCCTTAATGTTTACAAAAGACGTTTGCTTAAAACTTTATATAGTTTTAATTTTTAAAACATAGTAAGAAGGATACAAACAATTAACACTAAGTTCAGTCATACGTACGTTCATACAAGCATTCATTGAATATGTCAAATTTGGAGATCGTTGTCGCGCAGTAGCAAGCACTGCAACAGATGCTACGGATGCTACACATGCTAAGGATTTTGCTTAAAACTTTTTACCAGTTAAATGATGGGGTCACCACTGAAAGTGTCAGTCAGGCGAGTGATCTACGATACCACTGCACGCCGTTTCAGTGTCTTGCAGGTCAACATCGCCCTTGGCAAAGTGCTTCACTCACATAAACATACGACCAGTAGGCGGGCGCCTTTCCTAGAGCTAGAATAGGGCTGTACAGTTCGTTATACAGCTTTTGGCGCAAAAACTATCGGGAAGAGAAACACTTTTCATACCTTAGTTACTTTCATTCCTTCGGGCGATTTGTATATTTCTATCACTTGTTTGTGTAAACGTAGTACTTATATTTCAACGTATCCAGGATTTATAACGCTTGATCCATCATTAGTACTGTTTTTACTGGAGTTAATTTTTAAATCCTAAACGAGAGCGGATATCGAAAAACTAGCACACATTTTTGTTAAGAACAGTGTGTACTATGTTAACTAATTTTTCCAACACAAAATACACAATGGTTTCGGTTAATTACGCAAGTAAGTAAAATGAACTAATTAGCCAAACCTATATAATATTTTGTCTAGAAAAAAATTAGACCGCATAGTAAAAACAATTTTTAGTAAAATTGTCCAACTGTTGATTAATATATACTGTCTTTTAGGAATAATAAGCTAATTATCGCGAATGCAGTAGAAATGATGGATCATGGACTTAAAATTTTTTTATTATTATTCTTGATAAATACATTTCTTAAATGTGCTTGCTTTACCGTGGACAGCCTATACACTATTCACCTATACAATACTAAGACTTTAACATTTGCATTAAATTTTTATTCTGCCGTGCGCATGTTCCAATTATGTATATATTTATATTTACATTTTAATGAATTAATTTTGAAGTAAATTAATTTATAGTTCATTCTAGGGCGATTGTCTCAGATTTGTAAACTTAGATAAAATAATATTTTTCTACGGCACTTATTTGCACAAACAATTTGTATTGTTTATCTCGTACTTGTTTTAAAACTTGTAGACGATGTCTACTATAAGCTGAAACTATATTCTTGAAATTAGATTTCTTTTCGTTTCAGATTTCACGCAGCTGTACATCCCATTCATTTTAATACAACTGATAATTTAATAGTGTATGCTTAGTTATTGTTGTGAATTGTTTCTAGTCGTACTTTTACTAATTTTTTATTTTTACCCTTGCGTACGTGGTAGGTTGCTTGAAATATGGTGAAGTGTAAGATAAGGCATTTTAGACTTAATTTCTTGAAAAAATTGAAAGCGAAATAAATAAACCTATAAATTTTTGTCACAGTTAATCGTATTATATTTATGTTTCTTTATTTCGGTTGTTCGCCCGACGTATAACCCGATGAGCTGTGATTTTTACTAAGGTAGCTCCATTTATATAAAAGGCGGCAGGAACGTATAAATTATCTCAAAAGACGAAGGATAGTAACGAGGGCTTCAAAAGTGTTCACTTTATTCTGAACTGCCTATAAGGGGTCAGTTCGCACGGAATCTCCGCGGAGAAACGAACGTGTTCCAAGTTTATCGGGCAGCGAGCATCTCTCCCGGCCCGGTCATAGGGCTCTTTTCTCCCTCTTCGTCCAGGGTGTGGTTGTTGTGTCAGGATCGAAAGGAAAAAAAAACGGGGAGGGGAGTGCGCACGCAAACTTCCCTCAGGATGCACGAGAACCAGAGCAACACGCGCTCGGCTCCAGACGACGGCGAAACTTGTCCCCCTCCCCCCACCTATCCGCCTTCAAAGGCCCTATTTGGTCCCACCCTCCTTCACGCCCCCACTTCTTCTTTTGGTCGTGCCGACACGCAAACGCCGAATCACCATTTCACCTCCGGGTTTGTTGTCGGAGGGGAAGGGGGTTGTTGGCAAGGGGGAAGGCATGTATCGGGATAATCGAATCGCACGCACGCCGCCCTGACTCCAGAGGCCGGTGGCCCTTGGCTAGCTGTGACTTCGCGGAAATGTTATTACCGACACGTACTTTTTTTTTGTCACAGAAAGAAGTCATTTGGGGATGGTGATGGGCTGGGAGGAACGGGACTAACGCGTAATTCGCAACACCCGGAAACGATTGTGAAAAAACACGGTTGAGACAATTTCTTGAACGAGGAGGGGGTGGGAGGAATTCAGCCATAGCTGGCGTCGCTTTCTTTTTAGAAACCTCGAATAGAGCACGAGTTGACACTAGGGACAGGAAAACTTCGTTGCTTCAGCGACCTGCGGATTGTACTCGACAAATTCTGAACGCATACTTAAAAGATATATTTTTTTAGTATGCTTAAAAGAAAAATCAGTAAAATAGTCAGAAAGTAACGTACATTTTCTTGTGTTGCTTCAGTATAGAGCCTTCCACCAAGTGGATTTGGATCCGATCCCCTCCGGGTTGGTCCCGGGATTTTCGCATGTGGGAATTGTTCCGGACGAAGTCGCTGGCAGGCGGGTTTTCTCGATGCACTCCCGTTTCCCTCCACCCTTCTCATTCTGGCGCTTCTCCATCGCAGGAGCTCGTTTCACGTCATTCTTCTGGGCACGCAGATTGCCTGCGAGCTCCCACTTAAGTATTTTACATTCAGAGTGCTATACCCTGGCCCTAAGGTATCCTCATCATACGGTATTTATTATAGTTATAAATAGAGCTATTTTCGACATGCGTATGATGACCTGAAAGTTAGGTAGCACTACGTACAGCATTGCAATGCGCGTCAAATATCTCATCGTCCCTATATCGAAAGAAATATTGTCCCGCAGAATTATTGTGGTCCATCATGTAAGTGCATTAGAAAAATCAGCACTAATATTATTCGGTATCGTTTTATTGAAAAAATGCATTGCCATTTGGTTAACTAACATTATTTGCTTGTAATAAAACATTGCATTGAATTATAGAGAAAAATTATTCAGATAAAATTAATTAAATTAAGTAATAATAATTTAGCCCTAGTCATTAGTAGATAATGATGCAGTGTTTTGTTTCAGTTTCTGAGTTTTATTTCGAGGGCAAAGTAAGTGGTGTTTCCTGGCCGGCGGTGAAGGAGGGTGGGGTGGGGTGTGCGAGTTTTGAGTTAATTATGGAAGGAAAAATGTGCCAATGCTGGTAATTCATTCGAGGACAGTCCAGCTACTAAGATACTTAAACATTTGTGTTATTGTGACAGTTAAAAAAAAACATCTTTGTTGAGTGCCATAAGACCTTTACTTTTGTTAAGACAAAGACAGACATAAGGTTTATTTTACAAGTGCCATTACGACACATTCATCAACAATTACACCTGTTATAAACTGACGACGTATTTTGCTACTATTTAGGCATACTTAGTGTATGACAGTCACATGACTGCAGTAGAAGTAATCCATGCTTTTCCGAGCTTCTTTGTGTGATATAAAAACTTCGTTGTATAATTTATGAAGGACGCTATTGTTTGAACTCATAGTCAATGGCACAATCACAGAAAACACCTCAACTGTATCAGCTATTAGTTTATTTTTACTTATTTTGTCTTTGAATAAATTTTTCGTACACTTAACTGAACATAAAATATCATATCACTAACTTAAGGAAGTTAAACAAAAGTTTAGATAAATTGATACTTCTGTTTACTAATAATACTATGAAATAAAAATGAAATTAATCTGTGACTACAGATGTTTATTGAAATACAATCAATGAATGTTATTGTTCGTGTTGTTAACCTATACATAGCTTACAATTTGTAATTTTACCCAGCCATTCATAAACAAGGGCTTAAAATACGCGTAATAATATTTAAGGAATAACATAAAGTCATATAAAAGTGAACAAAACATATCATTAAAGGGACTAAATCAACAAATGCGGCAGACATTAGACAAGATATTCGAGGTAAGAAACATGCATAAAATTAGCATTTACGTAAAGTGGGTAAGAAAAAAATAACATTATAGGCAAAATCGTGTGAGTTTATATTTATCTTACCGTCAGTCTGGTAGTTAATACCGGTAACCAACATAGTTTAAGGGTGTACAAGTGTCAAAAGCGCATAATTTTATATTCGTGCTACATAGGGTTAGTTTTTGTATAAGTTACGTGTCACTACATTTTCCATTAGTAAAAATTTATTAGCTCTCATAATCGTCCCATAGCGGCATGCCGAATTTAAAATTTGCAAGTTACGGAAACATAGAAATAACAAAATCCAACTGACTTACTCGAATTAAATAATTTACAGTGAACTTGAATACTATAGGCTATATAATAAAATATTTAAAAGCACTCGACAGATTCCCTTTCTATTTTTTTTTTAAATTGCCATATATAAAGAAACAATTGTAATTATTTTCAGATACAAACAACTTTCACTGAGTGTTTTAAAATCTTTTATCATGTATGGCCCATAATATTTAATTTCAGTGTAAATTACTTCATTCGCGTAAGTCAGTTGGTTTTTTTATCCATATGTTCCCATAACTTGCCAATTTTGATCCTGACATGCCTCTGTGAGAAGACTATGGGTGTTAAAGATTTTTTTTTTCACAATTGGAAAATGTAGTCACAAGTAACGTCTATAAAACAAACATTATGTCGCATAAATATAAAATTATGAATTTTTGGCACGTTATGATACCTTTAACTTCCTTTTCCGTTTTCGAAAGTCGATTAAATAAATTTAAATTAATGTGTGACTGTTTCTGCAAACTTTTTGAGCAGATGATTAGCTCCCGTTAACAAAATCCTGCTAACAAATTGCGTTTCACTCAAATTTTAAGGGCATTTACTATGTTGTAAATCATTGAAGCGGAACTCGAAATGTTTGCCTACAAGGTTGGCAACGACCGTTATTTATTGCGTTATTTTTTCTAGTGGATTCCAATAGCTGTGTATGCTTCATTTAATGCGTTTAGCGTTATTTTAAGACACCTTGGACGCAGGAAGTGATCAAGTAAATAGCTCAAGTTCTGCGAGGTGTCGTTCTCAGCGGATGTTTTTAAGTAGCGCTTAACGAGTGGCGTAGGGCGGCCGGCTGTACGTAGCAACGAGATATCTCGGAGGCCTCTGTAGGCGTTTAGTATGCAAAGTGCGCTCGCGATAGTTTTATTATTCATGGGTCGAAATGCACATTAATATTGCTTTCCACTTGACTGGCATACCGCTACCTCCCCCTTCCCTCTGCGTAACACCGTTCACCCCTCACGTCGCACCGAAAACATTCTTCTCGTTACGGCTTCCCGTTCCGCGAGGAAAGAAAAAGTTTAACTTTTTCTTCGGAAAGTAGAGAGAGAAAAAAAAGATGTACAGTTTAATCCGATGCTCGTTTATTCATCCGTACTTGCCCGATGTTAATTTTACTTTCCAAACTGTGTCGGGCAGGGGGAAAAAAAAAGAAAGAAAATTCAGTCTGATAACTTAATCAGCTGTCGTGTGATAAATTACCGGCAGTGAACTGAAAATGAGTTATGCGCAATAATAAATACTTTGTCTGCCAGCTTGCTGTAACGACTTCTTTCAAAATGTAGCACCTGTGAATAATTGCCTTGCAGATTGCTGTGAAATGGCTGGTCTTTTGAAGCCATTATGATATAGATACACGTAAAATAAAGGATCATGAAATAATGACTTGGGGCAGAATTCTGCGGCCGAGTGTTTGGGTGAGAAGGTTTTTGCCACTTGAGGAATTAAGGAAAGAATCTCGCAAAAGAGTTTGGCAGGGGGTACCAAACAACTTTTTCTAAACCGAAGTAGAGACGTTAATGTACAAGACAAAAAAAGTTTTGGTATAAAGGTTCGCGTGAGAAATCACACCAGCGTTAGGACATACGATCACTTAACTTACACGAAATTACTTTAAACATAGCCGGTTCAGAAGTAACTGCTCTTAGCCATAACGAATAAACCTGCAGCTTAGTCATATAGATGATGATTAGCGTGAGAGGTATTTGGCGTAAATTACATCCGCCCTAACAAGCTTTACACCTATAGGCGTTATCCTGAATCTTTTACGTAACAAGCGTTTCACAAGCCTTATTTAAACGTTATTGTATTCAGTATTTAGTACAAAAGGTTTTTGCACTAGACGTTTCACAAAAACGCTTAGCTTAGGACTAAATATGATAAAATTTTCGCAAAACAATTTTATTGAACGTCTCAAGTATTTAGAAGTCAGTCAATAAAAGCTTACAGGAAACAACTTTTGCGAACTGATTTGAGAAAGTACTAAATTGAAACTATTTGTCACAAATTCATCATTTCACTCTCACACTAGTTTTTGGGAGTATTTACCCTAGCCTATTGAGGAAAATACGTATGTGCAAAAATATGGAACACTACAGAAAATGTATCGCGCATAACTAAGAAATAGAACTTGCTGGAAAGGGAAGACATTATAAAATAATGACACATTCTTTGTTTGCACGATGTATAGTTTCGTTATAGGCCGTTCGGAATAAAGTGAACACTAAATATTTAACCTTTGAAAAATATCACTAGCCGTTACTGCATATAATTAAACATTACCGATAGTCGCCTTACTGCTTGTATGGTTGGTAACGAAATAACACAACATAGTTCCTTGTTTATTCGTATTTAAACACTACAATACTGAAACTAAATCAACCGACAGCGATATAATTGTATTTTATATAATTAATAAACTTATTTTTTTCAAACTGTATAGGTACCTATCGTCTGAACAATTTATCTTATACGCGCAAACGTAAAGTGACGTGTCCCAAGAGGTTAGACATTACCCGTCGTTAGCCGTTACTCGCGGAAAGATACGAATTGGCTGGAAATAGAACTTTAGCAGGGCTTTTTCGAGTGCTCACTTTATTCCGAACCACCTATACAAATGTTGTTTTCTGAGAAAACGTACCGATTTTCTGAGGCTTGCGTTATGTATTACGAATTGAAAATTACTTGGTGCTTTTGCTATTTTTACGAATAACTTACCAATTTTTACTTGCATGTACCACAGTATCCGACCCAAAGATGGCTGACGGTCAAGAAACCGTATCAACTAGTTTACCTGGAATTTGTTACTATTAGGGTGAGTGAAGATATTTTGGTCAGCGCTTAACATCGAGGTCTTTAGCGCTGGTGCGGGTTACATGAGGTTAGTATGGAGCGGTGCCGGAATGAATGGGCGGGGGAAACGGGAGATCCCCGAGAAAACCCGCCCGCCGGCCAGCGGCGTCGTCCGGCACGATTCCCACATGCGAAAATTCGGAGACCGACCCCGCCGGGAACCGAACCCGGATCGCCTTGGTGGGAGGCGAGAGGTCTGACCCCTAGGCCACCACGGCCCTATTACTATTAGGGGTCTCGTAGACTAGCGTGTAGTATCCCGCATTAAATTATTTAGTGTAAAACATCGCGAAATACTTGAGTTCGCACGCCAATAACAATCGTAGATAAAACATTAACTTACGTGCATTTCGGCAATAATACGATTTACGATTAGTTACACTACGACGATCTAAACTTGTTGCTTAGAGACGATCTAACAGCGATGGACTTGGCCGAAGTTGGTTGTAATGGAGACCGTTTATTAAACATGAAATTACATTATTTAAATTGTCGACGAACCTAAAAATTCGAACACTAGTTTTAGCAACAACAATTAATTACCACTGATGTGTAAAAAGTACCAAATTCCATAAGGAAACGGTTATAACGCACCCAATGCGTTTGGGCGCTTTCCAAAACATAAACAAATAGGTAGGGATTTTGGGAAAAGATTTTTGAACCAACTTCTTTCAGTGCTTGACATGCACGTTCGCAGCTCTGTATCATTGATATTGGGAGCGTGACTTTACGCAGAGTCGTTTATCATATTGTCACAATCATATGAGAAACGCCTCTGGATAAAGTCAGAATAAATAGAGAACGGATCAAATTCGCGGCTGCACGACTTACAGGTAGAGCTTCCATTCTGTATTCTAGCAGACTTCAACTGCTCACTGACCGCTCGCTGATGCAACATTGTTGTGATGTGATTACATTTATTTGCTTCTTCATCATTGGCTCAGCGCTTTCCAAGAGGCGTCAAATAAATTACTATCCAATTGCTAAAGAGTTAGTGGACCTGGCGCGTGAGCCTTGCTGTAACGTTGTACGGAAATAACTATTCATTGTATATTTAATTTAAAATGTTTCCAAAGCGTGTATCAACGGAAAGAAGACACACTTCAAACTGTTTATTTATTTATCCATCCACGAATTGTTCGGCCATTTGCCGGTTTGCAACAGATCGTCTTCAAACAGATAAACAACAAAAATTACACATAGTTGATGTTACATTATCAAACTTGAACCTATAAATTATTATAAAGTTATACCAGTTTAGTTACATAAGCTGACAGTTATTTATGTTTAATGTTTCATTTATCTTTAACAAACAAAAAAATCTAAAAATTCAAAATTAGCTTAAACTTCCTACAAAAAAAAACTATACTGTTAATCTTAAGGTGTATTATCCAGAAACCAATCTCACAAGTTGTCATTATTTAGATTTCTTTTTGTTGCGTCAGCAGAAATCGTTTAAGTTTCTTTCTGAAAATTACATCATTACTAGATTTCATATCCTTCGGCAGATTCCACTGGTTGCAAGAGAGGTAGCTGAAAGATGTTTTAAATGTTGAGCTTTTATGTCGTGGAATTTGTGAATTCGTTCTGAACCTAGTTTGATATGTGTACTGTCTCCCTATGATATGAAAAATGCTGTCAGTTACTTGAAAACATGATTTCCAAGTTCCTCAAAAGTGCTAGAAATTACTTTTTCACGTTGCTGTAGCTGAGAAAATATCAACCATAATCGGAAAACTAAATCTTAGAAACCTACATTAGACTTTACCACAAACTTTCCACAGTAAAACAACAGGGTCATCGCTTGAAGTCCCATTGAAAAACGGTTTCTATGACAACATTGCATGCTAGTTTAGTCCTTCGCGCCTAGAGGTGATGAGGTGTTTGACGGACGTGTTATATTCGACTTGTGCCCAAAATAAAATGCGAATTTCTGGTCCCTCATGAAACAGGTTACTGCGACGACACACGTCTTTGATATGCGGGTAAAACCTCAAGATACCTACAGTTAGAAACTTCCAATCACTGACAATGGAGCAGAACTGCAGACGCACGGTATTGAATGAAGGTGGTGAAACTATCTTTTCACCAAAATATGGGGTAACTGCACATATGATTTTCATCCCCTAATGCATCACAGGATATCGTTGTCAATCGTACTACAAGAATTTCGCGCTACGCTATCGTCGTCGACAAACCAAATCCGACAAATGATATATCATGATTGGATTCATAGATAACAGCAAAACAACGTATAGAAGTGTATACGCGTATGAACCAGAAAGGTTGTTAGTTTGATTCTCCCGTTGCTTATGCTATTTAACATAATCTAAATTAAGTAAAACTTACTTGTCAAGTAATACAATAATGAGTCACTTTGTAGATTTTTCCACACTCTTATCAAGAAGGTTGTTTTAATTTTATCATAGTTTTTATCTCTTACGTGTAAGGGAATGTTTATTTAATTTTTACAGAATGAGTCAAAATATTTTACTACAAAATTGTCAAAAACTTGTATCTATGGTCTATTTCTTTGTTTATCGGTTTCCAGGTATATGCTTAGACCTACCTGTTATCATGAACTCGGTAAAAAAAAGAACGTAAGAAGGCGACGGAGTTTCTCTGAAAGGACGATCTAACATTAATTCAACATGTAATAACAATCAAATGATATAAACGACATTTTTAATCGTTCACAATATTTAGGCCAAAAACAAAGTCGAGTTCATGTTCAAACCAACGGCTTTCGTGGAAAATTATATTTTACAGAAAATTGTATTTTGAGGAATTCAGAATTTTTATCTGAGCCTATTTATCCAGAGGTGCTCAGTCATTTTTGATGACAGGCATATCGCATTCGGACAAAAGCCCTTTTAACAGCTGAAAAGAGGATAATACTGATACTTGAACAAAAATGTAAAAAAAAAAAAAAATAATAATAATTATACGTTTTCGAGAGTTTAGTTGATAGTTAAAATACTTATTTTGGCGTAGTTTCAGGATATAAAAAAAAACCGAAAAGATTCTGTATCTTGATTAACCGAGAAGAGTAGAGAAGTCAGTGGCAGATAATTATGTAGGGTCGACATGTGCTGAGCCAAGCGGATTATAATTTAACATGTAATTTATATTCCGATACTGGGTCGCATTATTTATTCAACAATTCATTCAGCACAACTACTTGATATAGTTTGTATGTATTTCAAGCTTTTTACAGTGTGTTAGCTGTGGAGGAGGGTTCTAATTCTCTCTGTCCACCCCCCTTATTCACTCACCATCATCTTCGTTGTGGTCTATGATTACTGGATTATCAACTTTTCCACAGCCCCTCACATTTCTTAAATTATTCCAGCGAAAAGTGATATTCACATAAACTGCAGAGGTACGGTAAGTGGGCATTAGGTCTCGTCGACAGCGAGGTAATTAGAGACGGTGACAAACAACTTTGTACAACGGTAGGAGCTGGGAGAGGAGTCAGCTATGGCCCTGATTAAGGAACCGTCTCAGTATTCGCTAGGAGTGATTTCGGGAAACCACGGAAAACCGAAATCAGGATGGCCGGATCCGGGGATCAAACCTGACTCCTCTCGAACGTGAGTCCAATGTGTTACCGTTGCAAAGCCTCCTCGTTCGGTTTAAATTGCAGGGTTTAAGCGGATATTTTGCTGGCAATATTACATTCCGAGGCAATACAATAGGCGTTTTATTGGAAACAATGAAAATGCCAATATATAATTGCCAATAATAAAATCTTAATTTCAAGACTTATTAAGATGGAGTATGTAAGAATTAAGTCCTAACAGGTTACTAGAACTTTTACTATGTGTATAATTTTTTTACATATTTACTTTAGCATTATTAATTTCGAAAAATTAAGACAATACTTTATTAACGTACTTGAAATGAAGTCATGAACGTAACATGTATAACTTACAACTTCCCCTGCCCAGTATGTTACTATTAAAATTATATTTTTTGTTAGAGGGGAGAATAAAAAAAATTAAGACTTTCCGCAGTTATTATAGTTTAGTCTGTAACTTACGTGAGCCACAATAAGCGAGTTATATGACATAGATCACTCTACTTGTTTCGGCCAAGTTTATGCGCTGCTCTTGTTTAACGTGTGAGTGTGTATGTAAAAGTAACAACGTGTTATGTATACGAAAGATTTAGTTTCTCTCCTTCTACAGAACATATCATAAGTGAGATGACGGTATATCGCGACAACCTTTTGTGCCAACATACCCCTTAAAACACTGTAGTTTATTGTTGCATGTAAGATTGGGTGGTATTCGTCTGACACAGGGTAGCTGTCTGCTGACCAATAATATGCATCAAATATTACAACGGAGGGAATCTTATTGGCTCGGTAAAATATAGGGTAATAGCTCCGCGTACCAATGACAGCCAGTAATCTTTTCATAAACTGAACGTGTGTTGAACCCCAGCAAACAATAAAGTTTTCCCGCTGTAAACCATCATCTATAATAATAAGACATTGTTACTTCAACAGAAGTGATTGTTGTGGGAACAATACAGACAGCACCAACAACCAATATTTTACATGCAACATACAACAATACTTTCTTTTCAGTGAAATATTATTTCGGAATAGATTATATTTTGATTGTTATTTAGCTTTATTTCTTCTCTGTAAACATCGAGAAGAAAAATCACGTTTATGAGACTTCTGAACAATTAAACAATTCTGTGGTTTACAAAAATATACCATTGTTGGGAGCTGGGAATTTAGGGTAGATGACTGCTGGGGTTCTAAACGTCCATCTAACGATGCTTAGAAAATTTAAAGCAGTGTTTCATTTGAATATATATTTAGTAAGCAATCATCAATTTTGAACGGCTGAATTACAGTTCAACTGTTCAGTATTTATTTAAATCAAATATTTCAATTATAATATTGTATAAATCAACGGATAACGTAACCATTTAGTTAATTGTTGAAAGACGATTGGTAGAGGTACGTCAATTTCGCAAATTCATCTGGCAGTAGCCTAGATTTCTCAGTCCTGTACACCCACTGGACACAGTCGATTATTCTTTGGCTTACAACATTACAAGCGATAGCTCTATGAATTATTTCCTTATTTACTACTGGCTTGCAATAGTCAAATGCGTTTCGTGACAGCCGCCAGCTAATCACACACGTGATTATGAAGTATACATTTTGGCGTTCAACCTTACCTGGAATGTATCTGCGAAATTGACGTACCTCTACCGATTGGTGATTTATTGATGACTGTACGTCACACCCTCGGAACTGCACAGAATGGCTCAAAGTGACGGTACTTCCATATAACCGAGTGCTTTGAGCTGTAACCATATTATATAGTTTTGGACCTTACACCTATCGAGTAAATGGCGGCACTAGTCAGTCGAGCTGTCTTCTAGTAGATGCGTGCTGTATTTTCTGACACGTAAGAAATGTATGTTGCGTATTCGGGCACAGGAGCGGCAGCGATGCCGAAAACATTAGGTAAGCACAGTGCAACTTGAAAGATCTTCTCGTTTCAAACCACACACTAACTTCATGTCAACAACGGCGCAAAGGGTTATATATTTACGCCTACTTCCTAACACAGATGTTATTGTATTACAAACCCCTTCTGATGCATGAACAAAATCTGCCAGGCAAAATATTTGGTAAGTCGATTTTTTTTACAATCTTGTTTGAACTTACAGCGTGCAATGTTATTGTAAGAAAACCTTCAAAACAATTTTCTTAGTTGGACCCCTGAGTACCCCAAGCGATTCAAGCAAAGAAAGAAGTTACAATTTGTCAATCACAAAATTTCATTAAGCTAGTGAATAAAGAAATACATACACTGTAAAAAAAAACACTTTTCTGTCTCAGATTATGTGTGCCGGTATCCCTAATCAGTGTCGTTTGTTGATTAAAATGAAGTTAAATCATATGGAATCCAAACGACAAAACTTCGCGAATAACTACGATGTAGTTGTAATTCAAATGTTTTAATTCAGGCAATCTTATAAGGGTTTGATTTGCCCCTTCTATTTACATATAATTTTTATTTTGGTATTTCTTTTTAGAAGGCAATCTCTTATATTCAGCATCAGCAGTGCAGTTACTTTTACTTCTGCGTGTCACAGTAGAATATGAAATTACCTAACAACGATAGAAATTAAATTGTTGATGGTGGTTCTTAAAAGTTGAAGGTCTTGTTCTCCTCAGTGTTTATTTATACGTTTTGCTACATCGTAACCAGTAACAGGTGGTGTATCATGTGTAGAGATGGTGAAATATCGCGAATTCAATGACCTGCATGTCAGAATCAAATATCCTATGCATACTCAAGTCCCGACCATTTGTCCGCTAGCTGCTACTCAGTGGAACAGCAGACAATGAACGAATAGACAGGGCTGGAGTATGCATAGGATATTTTATTCTAACATTTATTTGTAGTGTCCATATTAGTAGCTTAACGTCATGATTCACAATTTCTACATCTTTCATAATAATTTATTTTATTCCTAAACGAGAGCAGGTATCGAAAACTGCTCACAGTTTTGTTTAAAATTGTTTTTACTGTTCAGTGAAATTTTTTCTAGACAAAAATTGTATAGACTTGGCTAAATAATTCATAATTAAGAATTTCCTTAATTGCATAATTAGTTGAAACCCTTGTGCATTTCGTCTCTAAAATATAATGTAACATTATATACACTGTCTTTAACAAAACTGTGGAACAGCTCTCGTTCAGGAACTATACCAAAAAAAAAAAAAAGTAGAAATGATGGGTCACAGCTTTAACAGACTCTTTATTTGCAGTGGTAAGCACTCTCATATAATAATCAGTAGGGCAGGTGGATGTATATTAAACGGACGTTTTCACTATGGCTTTACAAGTAGTCCTGACATGCTGTAGTAAATTAAATATATTAATAATGACTTTTTTGGTCATTCAACCATACGGCAGTTTGTATGCAACACACTTTAGTCGTAGTCTTCTGTCGCTGTGCTTTAAATGAACCACGATTACCAAAAGCATAAAAAACAAATCATTACAGTTTTCGGATTCTTCATGATGTAATTACAGTTGAAATACTTGCTTCAATTGTAAGTACGTGTAATTATTACATTAAAAGAAACATTCCAATTTTTTTTTGTTTCTTGCTAATTACATTCAACTACCAGCAATAAATAATTAGTGATTGCGTTCTACAAACATTTTAGAATAACTTAAAATACCAAACTAGCTTTATTTCAGAAATTAAATCAAATTCTTAGTGATAAAATCGAATTAGAGTACGTTTTTACAATGCTAAAGCAGCAACTTAAGTCATCAAAAGGATAACGCTAACATGTTATTTACATAATGCTGTTATTTGGCTGATATCCACTCAAATAGTGTTCAAATTATAGTTTACAGCTGCAGAAATTAAGAAACTCTTTAGTATAAGGTTGTATGATCACTATGAATAGCGCATGATACACATTTAAGCGGCGCAATAAAATTTAATAAACAGCAGAGAAAATAATTGAAATTTAAAAAATTCCTAAAATTGTAGAACTTCCAGTCGTTGTTATTTTTTTCCTATTCAACTGCGATACACAGAAAGTTACTCTAACAATGTTAAGTGTTAGAGATCTTAAGCCTGGTTAAATATCGTAAAATAAAATTTATTTCGAGTTGGAAGGGGCACATCGAGCACTCGTTCTTGCATAATTAAAATATTGGTTTTAATGTGATAATAAAATCAAAATTTCTGGAAAGTCTTCGTATAGTTTTACAGTGTTATAGTAATTCATATTATTTAATTCCATAAATTCGTTGCATTTTGTGCTGCGTGTATTAAGTGAGAATTTTTACTTTTCAGACAAACTATCATTTTAGTTATCTTATTTTCGTATTAGTTGTTGAAGGATTGAAAATTTTTACTAAATTAGAAGCAGCCAGTTAATGATGTAGAAAGAAATTGTAGTATGCCTACTCAGTCATACTGTTGTCACTCTGGGGTTGCATCCAAATTTTGAATTTTATCCACACCGCGTTGTAAATAAAACGTTAAATATGTTTAAGTTTTAAAGGTTACATATATTTTTAATTTTTTACCTGTTATGTTATCAGACTTTTATGCAGTCATTTTATGTTGACGGTATTTTGACACACTGCATACTCCGATGTAAAATGTTCGTAGGCTACGATTGATAAAGGAATTTTTATTAGCTATTTATATAAAAATTTTTCAGTTGTCTTGCTAAAAAAATGTTACAATTCTTTAAATTAGATAAAAATGTTTAAATATTTGTTGGAATAAATTGTTGCAGTGTTTGATAACGGTGTTTAATGTAAAAGTAAACAAAACTCTGCGTCTATTGCAGTTTATGAAAGTCTGTAATTTTTTAATTTGTTAGGGATCTTGAATGTTAAAAATATCTTCTTGTAGGCCCTACAAAATGTTGGGCTTTTAAATGTACTACCTATTCATGTAGGTACATGTAAACTTTCAGAACAATTTATTGTGGATTTGAAAATAAGTACAACAGCAAAGAATACATAATGTTACAAATATGTTTACGTACTAGTTGTACTACAAAAAAATGTATTTTTTCTGATAGTACAGAAATTGTTTTACAACGTGGGGTAAAAATAATATGATTTATCTACCTCGAAGCATGTGCCGCTTTCCCACTCCAGAGCGAGACAGATACTGCAAGTTGCGGATGTTCGCAGACCGCTTGAAGTTGAAGTTTGATTAGTATTCAGCGGGGTAGAATATCCTCCCCTTCCACCCCCGCCCCTGGCCGACCCGCCCTCCTGCCAGTTTTCCCTCGCAGCCCCCACAGGGGTTGTCAGCCCTCTAATAAGATAGGGGAATTCCACGCGGCAATACCCAGCGCCCCGCTATGATTACTATGTAAATCCATTGAAATCCACTGCGAGTATCTGGACACTTACTGCACTTCGAGGCACTCCCTCCTCCCCCCCCTTCTTTTTCCTTTTCCTCTGCGCCACCCACGTTTCGTTACCCCCTCCCCTTGTCGGCCCTTCTCCACTTTGGAAACCCGCTGAGCTGTCGGCCGCGACTCGGCCGGAAACTTTGACGCTCGCGGGAAATATGGCGTCGGAATTGCAAATGAGGAGGATTGGGTTTGACGGGGTCGGCGAGGGGGTTGAATGTTAAACCGAAGGAGGGGGCGGTGTGGGAGGGTGAGAGGAGGATCCTCCTGGCGCCAGGAGAGACGGTCGCCGTGTGTACACATGCGTGGCTGAACGCACGTGATGTGTCGGCCCAGAGGAGACGCCCTCTTCTGGAGAGAGAGAGAGAGAGAGAGAGAGAGAGACGGAGGAAGGACGTGGGGACAGGAGCGAAGATGGATGCTCGACTCGTAGCGCCACCCCCGCAGCCTCCGGAAATGTACGTCGAGAACTTGCGCCACCTTCTACGGTCGCCCGCAGACTCTCCTCACAGTTCAACATGGAGGTCACATCAGCTTCATTACGCTATTCACATGTCCTTTCAGCAAAGACGACTTTCTCGTCAAAGCTATTGTCGGCTGTTTCGTGGTATTGAAAAGAACACAATTCAGCGACCTTATTATATTTAGGGTGGAGTATTTTAATATTGCATGGTAACAGATAATGAAAAAGTTGAGCCTAAAAACGGTGCCAAAACTTAATTTATATTCGTTCATGAACTCTTATATGAAAATAAAATCTACATTTGTTTATTGTTTGCTATTCATCATCATACTTGTATTGAATCTTAACTATACAGAATGTTTGACTGGTATAGGTACAAATGAAAGGGGCGAGAGTAGAGGACAGTGACCAAATCAAATAATCCCAGTAAACATAGTTCCGGAGACCAATGGCGGTCCCAATTCGACGTATAGGCCATTAAAAATATTCAACTAAAAGTACAAAACTGCGTTTACCTAAAACTAGTTACATACCCAACATAAGAAAATAGGGACAAGAAATAACAATTCAGTAAAAAAAAATACAATTCAGTCTGTTAAAATGTAATGATACAAATGCAAACTTTTAGAAAGAATGTAACTGTTCAAGTGGGACAATATATGAAATGTCACGTGATGTTCACTTATTTTGCTGCATCAGCAAATGATCTTTAAGTTAGTTATTGAAAACTTCATCTTTACAACATTTTAAGTTGTCCAGCAGAGCAATCCATTGGCTACAGGATAGGTAACAGAAAGATTTTCGGTAGTTGGATCCTTGACATCGGGGAATTTGTAAGTTTACAACGTAACCTTTGCCCTTCTACCACTTACATCTCTTTACAAATTGAGCTTTGTGTTTACGTTTGTGGATAATCAAAACGCGATGTTCAGTCTTCACTGAAAAATATTACAGATATATTAATACGGAAGTAATGATTACTAAATATGTAATTGACATGCAATTTGTTTCTTAGGCCAAACAGTTTCTGGAGCAAAACTCTAGTTTTAAAGAACTCGTCGAAACGTAACGAGACGTTTCGGTTACGTGTTGCTTGCTTAACTTTGACATCCGGTAAGACACAGATATTTTTAGGAGCCCAGACACAACAGAATCTAACTTTGAAGTTGGTCACTAAAGATCGCGTTAACAGTTATGACCGGTCGGCATCTCACAGCCATCGATTTATAGAATTGTGCTGCTGGGGCTAAACTGGCTGCTCACCTTGCCATTAATTAGTCAATATACAGACAGTTAATGCTCGAGAATGCACAACAAATGTATAGGTTGTCGAAGACGCAAAATTTTTGTCTCGAATCAACAATATATTTCGTTGTTTCGCTTCTGCATTATCACATACTTACGATAAAAGTTTAAAAAACTTACTGACAGATTTTTGCACGTTTAAAACTTCTTACAGTTTTGTCGAATACGTGACACTAAAAACTATGTGTTGAACGTATGGGTAGTGCTACCCTGAAAATCAACCAAAAATGTAGTATTTTACTTAAAACGGTAACATTTAAAGAGTTTTGAGGTAAGTATCTAAAATGTTATCCGGGTGACTTTGGATATGTATTGTGAATTCTTCATGGATGCCACTGATGTCAGTGGTGAACCTATTTAACATATTAGAGCGAGAGCAAACGAGTATTTTTGACAGCACCCAAAGAAACAAGATTGGTAAGTGGGAACTTTACACAAACGTACACACACCCTGACTCATATTATAAATGGGAATGTTAGTTTGTTTTTAAATTTATTTGTTACGCTTTGACGCCTAAAACACCCACCCAATTTTGATGAAAATTGTTATAGTGATAGATAGCCCTTGGAGAAGAACATGGGCTACTTTTTATAGCGAAAGTAAAACTTGAAAGGGATGAAATAGGGGATGAAAGTTTGTATAGGTCTACCAGCTGATTCCCGTACCATGAAATTTGGTACACATAGAAATTTTAAGACGAATAATATTTTCGTGATATCTATTCCTCGATAAACCACTATATGACGCTGCAATAGAGGGGCCGCAGGTCCCAGGAACATAAAGAGACCCGACTTACAGGACTTCAACGCAAGTGCGACGGTAAGAGCAAGGGAGGCGTACTGTGTCAACTTCCCAAGTGGTTCACATATGGCGTCTTTTCTAAGGCCAAATTATAAGCGAACAAAGTCGCGGGTCCTTTATTTTTTTTCAATAATCTTTGACACTTATTTAAGGACATCAACGCGAGTTAAGCCGCGGTTAAAAGCTAGTACGTACATACATAAACATCACACACATATGGTATTTACTGGGTAAACGTACCCTACTTTCCTTATACTAAGGCTTTGAAGTTCAGTTACAAAAATATGTAAATACTTTTAATTGCGATCTCATGTGCGATATGATACACTGGTCACTTATCGCCGAAACTGCCTGCTTGCTGTTGGCAACCTAGTGAAATCGATGTACAGATGCTTCGCAATTTTGTTAAGCCCGTAAAATGGTTTATCACGATATACGTGTGTGAGTTTGTATTCGTCCAAGCATATATGCAAGAACTTAACCCAACAAATATTTTGGTGCCAGGCATATTTTGTTGACTTAACAAAACTCAGGACTGAAATCTGCAATTGGTATATTTTGTGGATTACATAGAACATATTTAAAAATTACGTTTAGGGACTGCAAACAAAAGACAGTTTATTCAGTTCCAAAACCTACCAGACTGTCATCCTCTCCCCAGACGTAAGTCTGCTCTTCGAGAGGTATGCCGGACATATCTCAGGGACGGAGGGTTGTCTCACGACTGCAGCTTAGGAAGATCTCTGCGAGTGTCCCTCCTGTGGTCCCCCCGGTGTCACGATGACGGATGCTGGGCGCCGTGTATTGTCCCCTTATCTGACTGCCCCGGCTCTTCACATCAGTCATCTTCCCTCCCCGACGCTCGGACACAGTCCCCAGCTCATTGTTTTAGACGAGTCCCCTTCCCCTGAAACAGGACCATTTTTTACACAATCCTCGTACATTTCTATGAAGCAATAAACACGACAGGAAATATGGTGGGATATTTCAAATCACACAAAATACACAGATATTTGTAATTTTATTAAAAAAAATTATGTTTGGTTGTGCGTTTTCAAATGATGTAAGATGTGACGTGTAGAGATATAATAAATACGGTTAATTCTGAGTCTCAAATGCACTTGCATTGGGGCGGTGCGACGGTGATAATATTGTTGTAGTTTGAAACCAATTATGGCGTTTAAATATCTTTAAAACATGTTTCTTCTAATAATTCATGTCTGTATAAAAAATTAGTATCACCTCACTGGTATATCAAGCCACAACCCGAACTGCTCGACCTAGATACGGCAATTTTCTGGTGTGGTTTTCCTTCAGGGCGTAGGCGAGCACTATGAAGAAACTTATCGAAATTCAACTCCTAATACAGTTAACAGAGGGAAATGTGTTTCCCAACGGTGAACCCAACGTTACATTGTCGGTTTTCACTTCATTGGGATTGCCCAAAAATATTAAATTGCAATTATACGATTTTTCGAAATTCGACTCTTATATGGGCGAAAAATTGTAAACAATGTTTTTGATTAATCATCGATAGCTCTTTAATTCAGGTTGAAGAAAACAAAAAATTCGAATATTGGTTTCTAGAATTTTTGTAGATTAGATCTTTCAGGGATGTGGAGGGGTGAGATATATTTTAGTGAATAGTCGATAGACCTTGAATGAAACGGTATATGATCGTTTATTAGCACTTCAGTTGGGTACTTAGACTTATATAATTATATAAAATAAGATTTCAAGATTTTTTCGGAATCTGGCCCTAAAGAGATGATAAGACGTAACCGTCGATATTTATGTAAATTCTGTGTATATATTTTTTCTTCAGAATGTTGCTTAAGTAAATACATAAAACGATACACAAAATGTCTCTACTGGATATAATAAACGAATTACCACGCGGATTACAAGCTTGTATGACCATCGAGAAGTGAAATACACGAAGTTACATTTAGCATTTCTGTGGTACAACCTCTGTGTTCACGGGTCTATAACATGGAGGTAATAGTCTATGGAGTGGAAGTGTTTGAGCAAATGTGAAGCATCCAGCAGACGACGTAGTAGCGGCAAAAAAAGTACACACTTAACACTGACTTGAATTGAACTGTTTTAGTTTTTATTTAAATACACATTTATGGCGAAAGTTTGTGCAGCTTTCGGCTACACTTACAGATTCGGCAGTTGCGGAGGATTGACTTTTCACAGGTAAGAAACTTTTATTTAGTTTCATCAAGTTTATAACGTATATACATATAGAACGGGGTAACTTGTCATATCCTTAGAATTTGAGAAATGTGATGTCCTGCCTGGTACTGTTCTTCATTACTGATTACGTAAAACAATAATTTCATGTTTACATTTTTAGTGCGAACAGTCGTACAGCATTACATTGCATTGCTTTCTGCTGTTCTTATGCCTCCCACAATATGGTGACTTACGTAAAAAAAGTACTATGCGCATGCGCAGTTCAAAAATTATCATGCTTCACATGACTATGCCCTGGCGGTGTACGGCGGATGCCACTCCATCCACTATTACCTCCATTGTCTATAACTTATAATTTATTTAATTTAAAAAAACACTCTCGACTGCGGTTCTGATATTGTACAAATAATATTAAATGAAGGAACAGTAGTGGTCGGACAGTTAGTAATGAATAAAACAAATATCACTTGAAGAACAGAAACAAACATGCCCTGGATTTTCATGCTAATGTGCTTCACACGTGTGGGTAGCTGTATGGCATGAGACATATTTCCGTGTATTGCAGGGGAATATCTACTATTTCGTAAATATAGGCCGTGGTCAGAGATGCACTCGTATACTGGCCAGTTTGATCACATTGCTGTATGAGAGATTTTTATCACTGAAATGGTTTCACGTTTTCATTTCATGGTGAAGCAGCAGCTTTATATATGTACCTTGATGATTTCTTACAAAAATGTAACATCTAGTTATGTCGTTTCTTTGTGTTTTTTTACTCACGCCCCACGGCCTACGAGGATGAAGAAGACGTCTTGAAATTCACTCAAATAGCGTTTACATAGTGAACTAAAGAAGTCGATTAGAGTGACAACTCAAGATTGTTAGTATATATGCGAGTGTCAAAACCTCCTTCGTAGGTTGTGCTCGCACACACATAATGAAACCATATTACAATTATGTAGGTATGGAGGTAAGTGTGTGTGAGTGAGAGATTTTGGTCAGCGCTTAAAATCGAGGTCTTCAGCGCTGGTGAGGGGTGACATGAGGTGAGTATGGAGCGGCGTCGGAATGACATTGCGGTAGAAACTGGAGATCCCCGAGAAAACTCACCGACCAACGGCATCGTCCGGCACGATTCCCACGTGCGAAAATCCGCCGGGAATTGAACCCGGATCGCCTTGGTGGAAGGCGAGAGGTCTGACCCCTCGACCATCGCGGCCCCATTACGAAGGTAAGAATATACTCGATACGGCATTCTGTAACGTAGGACTAATCGAAGCCAACTTTTAGCGCATTGCAACATGGCGTTGAGGCCTTTGAAAGTTAGGAACACTCGTCAGTAGGGCCTACCTTGCAAATTCTATACTTAGAAACCTTTTTCTACTTGTATTTCACTACCGACTTATTTTAAGACAAGTACACGTGGCCACGAAGCAGAAACAGAATGCAACGTATTATGGTAAGTAAACATCACTAGTTACTTTGTGAATAGACCACCGATATGTACTAAGCTATTCGTATACTGCATACATCGAGGCGAAAGCACTACTTGGTAATACATTTCTTTCAAATCATCAGTAGAATATGACACAACTGTAGTTGTAATTCACTACATCAATCTTGTTTCACTAACTACCAAACAAAAAACACCTTGTATTTTTGATCTTCATAAACAAGCATTAGTGAAAGGATTCGTTGGATTTATTTACTTATTAAAACTTTTACTGGCGAAGAAATATTAAACAAACAACTATGTGAATTTAGACCTTAAAATGCTTGCACATAAGAAATTATTCAGTGACCATTGCCGTAATGTCAATTTAGTGTAAGGATTTCAGAAAAAAAATTTAATTAAAATATAAAACTCGAAAGGGAGCGAAGATCGGAAAGTAGATATTCAGTTATTTAGTGTATCAACAATGAGTGATGCGTATAATTCTGTCCATACATTAGTAATTGATTCCAGCAGATAACTTATCATTGGTTTTTCTTTCAAAATTTTATAATTTGGCCCCGTCATCACGATTATATTACTGAGTATTCAACCTAACAGAGCTGAATTTTGATATCGTAACCTGATACTCATACACATAGACTACATATGCCGCTTCCAAGAAGATGTGAGTCTGGGTGTTTGTTTTTACTAGGGAAATATGGCTACGCCCAACTTTGTCGGATAGTAAATTTATTAGAGTCCTTCAATTACTGCAGCAGGATGCACAAGGTAAGAAACTGCAGGTAAGACATAACATTATTTTTCGCCTCAAAGAAGGAACAAGAAAAATAAGTCGCTGTTGAAATATTTTTATTGCAGCTAGCATAAATTTTTGTTCGGAAACGACATTAAAATTATGCTATGTATCTATTAAATGCTTATTTTCAAAATATTTTTTTATGTTGGAATTTTTTACTGAAATCATGTTTCTGTAGACACAAAAAGGATTCGCCTTTGATATGTTAGGGGAAGTTGAAAAGAAGGTAAGGTATTTGTCCTCCGAAGAAAAAAAAATTGTGAAATAAGTAATCTCGTCAGTAAAATTAATAATATGTATCTTCTGTTTTTTGTTTCTGAAGGAGCTTCTTCAGAAGAAATAAATAAAACTTGCTGGAACCTAGTTAAAATTGATAAACAATTGAGTTATTTTCCAAAATGTACCCACATTCTCGACCTCATCTTCCGCCCTGTCCTTCTAAGCATTCACTTTTAAGCAGGGTAGCTAAACGTGAGAGGATTGAAAGCCATGTTTGAAGGATTAGACCAGCTCATTTCGTTCAGTCAAGGAATCATTTTAAAGTAAACATTTTAACTATTAAAATTGTGTTTATGTTGGTATGAATAACTGGTTCTTTGAAACACAATAAAATATTTCTTTAGAAAAATTTGATCTTAATTTCTAAACAATGTTGGTTTAAAGTTTTGAACTTTTAGTGCTAACGCAGAAAATAGAGAGAAAACGCTGAAACATACACACTTTCATGAAAATACTGTTCAACGCCACAGAATACACAAGGATAATGTCCATTGGAAAGGAATTGCATTATTGCAAAGGGTTGCATTATTCTGAACTATAACCGTGGTCAATACTCAGTTTCCTGTCTATGACTATGACGTTTCTTAAAAATGTACACAAAATATGAAGTTTTACATGACATAACGATAAATTCTGAGACTCCGAGAGTAATGATACGTGACAAGTCCGTGATATTCAAATCTGGATAGAGAAACTATAGTTAATATAAGATTTAATTTTATTAATGCTTTCTGATTTCGGTTCACGGTCAGTTGAACTTTTGTTAGGCAATAAATAGTGTAATTTTTGGCACGTATTTGTTAAAAAAAATTGTTGTAGTAATCCAAACGACTATTACCAATACTAATCCAAGTGCATTTTGAGAAACAAATCGTGTTGTAACTACACAAGCGTTTATTGCTTTTTGTTAAAGAAAAGTTACAGTTGCTACCAACACACAGAAACATTTCACAAAAGAATTGTCGGTTTGGAGCCACATAACCCAATTTGGTCCAGCAGTACAAATACTATACCAGGCAAAATTCCTAAGTTGATGAGTACGTAAATTAATTTCAAAAGTCTTTGTAGTAGCGTGGGCATGCAATTCTGAACGTTGAAAAAATCCGTGCAAGATAAAAATTATGAAAATTTTGTATTATTCTCCAGTTGTGGCGTAGAGGAGGGTGGTCATGAAAAGCCGCCAACAGTGTGTTTAGGTTGAGTTCTACCTGGGCTGTAGTTGCCGTCAGACAGTATATTGTGAATGATGGATAAGGGGAGGGTGGTTTGTGTGGGGTAGGTTGCGAGACCCTGGAAGACGGTCGGGAACACCTCAGAACCTCCACTGCACCCCTGCCGCACGATTCAAGGTCAACGGGGAAGTGGACTAAAGGGGCATTCTCCAGGAAATACCTTCCTGAACGTATTATAATTTGCCTGGGTGGACGTATTTTGCGCGTTAGAGGCTTAGAAGTGTGGAAGCGATAAGGACGACCCAGCACGTGCATAATGTCTCATCCTAGCCTTCTCGCAGACAACTCGCGTCTATGAGATAATTAGGTGTGACCCAATTATTTTTATGGTGTAATATGTATTGCATACTAGGCAAACACTAGGCTATAATTAGAGATGATGATTTATCGCGGGAAGACTTGACTGTTAGTTGGATTTCAACACTCGTTCAGCTTACCAGAAGATTACTGTCTTTAGCTTGTACTTGGAGCTGTTACCCTATTTGACTGAGCCATTAAGAATCCCGATATCGTAATATTGATGCCTGTTATTGTGCAGACAGCTACGTTATGTCAGATGTATCTATATCTGCGAATCATATATCTTGCAAGAAACTGCAGCGTTTTGAAGGGTATGTTGGTACAACACATTTTCGCGATATACCATCATCTCTAGCTTGAATTTAAATTAATGCAACAATTTAAGCAACAAATATTTTGTATATATTTCAATGCTGTTAAATCTCAACAAATATTGCAGGCTTTCGCGGCCATTGTCGTAATTTTCTTGGCTTTTGGGATTGAGCCGCCAAGAAAATTGCTGTTAAATCTCACTTTCAGTAGAGTTGTCTTAGTAACTACAACGACAGTGAAGGCTAGAATGATTATAACACTCATTAAATGAACTGTAAGATATACTGTGATATACCCAGAGATTAGAGAAACATACAGATGGAACATAAGGTATGTTCTAGAGCGAGGAGTACGAAGCCTTGAGACGGAATGGGGAGGACCCCATGAGCTATATAGTAAACATAGAGGGGCGGAAACAGCAATCTCTAAGGCTCTGAGGTGAAGCCCAATTGAACGTGGTATTTTGACCCTAGATAAAATGGCGGACTCTTTTATCCAGTCGAGAGACGAGAGCGATTATGTTAATTTAAACATTATTACAGTGTAATATATTACAATAATTATTGGCATTTTTTCCTGTGTTTAGCGGGAATAAATTGGAGCGATAAAGTAACGGATTTTATGCGAAAAAGTGACGGATTTTCAACATAATGTTGGCCACACTGCTGTTCGCCATGTTTTCTAGGGTCAAAACAGTCGTTCAATTGGGCTTCGCTTTGGAAGCGTTTCCGCCCCTCTATGTTAACTATATAGCTCGTTGGGAGGACCCCATCCGCCATATTGGTAACTGAAAAATTTTGTTTATTTCCATAGCAATGAGTATAATGCGACTGTGGGTTGGCCAACCATAACCTCGTTTCTCAAAACATCTACAGGAACAGCTGATTGCATTCCGCCATATTGCAACCTGAATAAACACAGTCAGCTTGACCTCAGTAGCGGCTGCTAATGCTCCAGATGTACTTTTCTCTCATCTCCGGATATGCCCGAACGGTAAAATGATTATTGCATAGCTTCTTTCATGTTATTTGTTGACAAGGTACAATTAACTGGATTATACTCACCCGAACACACTCCGTGGCAATATTGACTCTAGGACTTCATAATTTTCTGTGCCTGCATTACAGAACTGTGGGTATTTTACAGTTTTCCTTATATCTAGGGACAGGGAATTTCACGGATTCAGTGACCTGCATGGTAGAAAACACTATCCCATGCATACTCAAGCCCCGACAATTAGTCAACTTTCTGCTACTCAGTGGAACAGTAGACAACAAACGGAAAGATGGGGGCTTGAGTATGCATTGTACAATGGATTATATCTGCAAGTCATTGAATTCGCGAAATTTTCCTGTTTGTACTTATATCACTTATATTTAGGCTCATGAACTTTTCGCGAAAAGAGTTTCGCCCCACTTCGTTTCAGTAGCTTGCGTTCACGTCTGCAGCTCTATTCTTTATGGTTATTGGCAGTGTGCCTCTGGGAAGTGACTCTATCATTTGACTGTGCCAATCACAAGAAGGTTACTACTGCAACACCACACATATGTTATTTGCGAGTATAACTACAAGACACGTGACTGATAAAACATCCTATCACTGACTATGAAGCACAACTGCAGAAACGGACATACGACACAGAAACAAACTGGGACAAAATTATTTTAGCAAGAAGTTCGTGGCCCTACTAACATTATTATTTGAGAAAGTCCTTCAAGAAGTGCCGACAGCAGTCAAATTAATACTCTGCATATGGAGTACAATCTGCTGTCAGATAATTACTAAAGACAGGAAAAATTCGCAACTTCAATGTCATGTAATCTAGCAGCGTCGTCCAAGAATACCTGTGAACACAAGCAGAAAATAACTACTCATTGACTTATTGCTGGCAAGTTAATTATATGTTATTTAGCCAGAATTGAGTTTCGTTCTTTGTTATTGGCTCAGCATCCTCCAGCACAAGTCAAACAGATAAAAGGCAAATTGCGAAAGAGAAACGAGCGAATGAAATCTAGCTTATGCCCAAAAGAAAACGCGAATATTTCAGGGGCCCAAAAAAAAAACGCGAAATTTTCAGGTCGCTATCTATTGATGCCGAGTTGTCGACGAGCGAGGTGACACAATGGTAACACGCTGGACTCGCATTCAGAAGGACCCGTGTTCGATTCCCGCTTCCGGTCATCCTGATTTTGGTTTTTCATGGTTTCCCATAATCGCTCCAGGCGAACGCTTCAATGGTTCCTTAACAAAGGCCATGGCCGACCCCTCTTCCAGCTGCCGCCATTCTACCAAGTTGTGTCACCGTCTCAACACAGTAAAATAAAGTTAATTCTTTTACAAGAAAGAACTTATAAACTAATGTGAAGACATTTATCAGACTAGGCACTTCAACGATAACGTCACAGGTCATTAAAGTGGTCTAAGGTTTCTACATACCTGTGAAGACTAGTGGGATATATTTTTATGAACAGAGTGTTTGATGTAAAACAAAATAACCTTCAATGGACTGTCACGTTTTACAAAATACTTCGTAATTTAGTGAAAAAAAGAAAATCTAGGAATCTGGTTGTCAAAAATTGTTTGTGTCACTTCCAACATTCGTTGTAAAAGTGCAAACATTTATTTATAATGCTACTGTTAATGTTTGTAAAATTACAAAAATGTTTATATATATATATATATATATATATATATATATATATATATATATATATACCCATACATACATACACACACACTCACTTATATTAACAATCATTTCCTGTAAAGTTTGTAATATTTTTGTAATCTTACAATAAGATTTTTTGGAAACTAGTTTCAAAAAAATGGTTTTCTTGTAAATACTAAAAATTATTTACTGTGAAATGACCTCGCAGTCAACAAGATGTAAAGCCCACCTAATTTTCCGTACCGTCTTCTCGAGGACGGGTTTAACAAACAATGTCGATTATTTACTTCAATAAATATCAGATAAAGATTTTGTAATAGTAACACTTTATGTTTCTAACATTATTGTAGTTTGACTTTAACAATTAATAAATAGTCTAGTAGTTTGCTAATATTAAAAATTTCGTTATAGCAATAAATATTAACATTTTTATTTACTGCAACAAAACTTTACTCGCGAAGTGTACTTTGTGCAATCCCTTTATTCAATAATAAAAATATCTAACTTTTTTTGCTGATATTGGAAATTTCTCTGTCTTTGTACTTAGAGAAATAGAAATTTCCTGTAACCCATTGGTGCTCAGCATCCCGTAATTTCGAGTTCACTTTTTCGTTAATGAGCGTACTAAGCACAATGAACCTACTGAAAATTACGTTTCCAATGGAAAGTACTAACAACATGTTTAGACATATAGTCTATAAGAATTCACGGAAACTTGGTGTAAATTATGTTTTCTACATGTTTGATTTTGTCTACCATTTTCGATAAGGTATAGAAAATAACCTTTCCTTCAATATAAATGTCAAAATAATTATTTTAATCTCTTCAGGTTTATCGTGTTATTTAATAAGTAGTTTTACCGTATGCGAAACAGAACGAGGTTGCCAAGAATAAAACACTGTATTCACATTCAGGAGTGTAAGGGTTCGATTCTCGATCTGACCATTATGTTTTCGGTCTTCCGTGGTTTTCCGAAATCACTCCACATAAATATTTGAATGTTTCCTTAATATAGGTCATAGACGTTTCGTGTTTCTGACTTTCTTAAACACTGATTCTGTCTATAATAACTTCGCTATTGACGAAGTGTTAGGTCTCACTACCTACTACATACGTGAGTGATACAACAGTAAAAATTATACTTACATATTTTGTAGTGATGCACAAATTTCGTGATATTATTTGACAACAGTCTAGAATTCATAGGTTCATACTCATTCGAACACATTTCTTAATATTATTAGCTCAGGGCCTTCGTAGTTCTATATATTTGTGTGCCAGAACTACAGCATACTGAGAATTTTACAGTTGACCTTATATCTCTGGGAGAGATGACGGTTTATCGCGGGAAATCTCGACTGTTTGCTGGGATTCAACGCACGTTTAGCTTTTGACAAGATTACCGGCTTTCGCTTGCACGCGAAGCTGTTGCTCTATTTGACTGTGCCAATAAGAATCCTGCTATTGTAATATTTGATACCTATTATTGGCGTGCAGACAGCTATGTTGTGTCAGACATATATCACCCAATTATTAGAGCCGCGATTTTATGGCGAAAAGATTTTTGCAACATTTGGTTTCGATGCGTCATGTGCACACCTGCAGCTCTGCTACATCGTCTGTGGTTGGATGATTTTACTCTCGCTTGCCTTGGCAAATTATAGACGTACAGACTCACAATAATCTTATTCTGATTGGTGTAGTCAAATGAGAAACGTGTCTGAACAAAGACACGCTGCCAATAACCTTGAAACAGAACTGCCGATGTGCACGTGAGTCACTGAAACAAAGTGGGGCAAAAATCTTTTCGCGACAAAATCGTGGCCCTACCAATTATACATGCCACAAGATGCTACAGTGTTTGAAGGTTTATGTTGGCACAAACATTTTCGCACACTGAAAAAAGAGTATAGTTGTAGGTACCATACTTCTGTTAAAATAGGGACAACAAAACAGATTGGTTGTTGGTACTACTCTGGACAGTTCCTTCAAGAATCTGTTTTGTAGAGGTTACCATTTGGTGTGTAAAAGAAAACAAGGCTCTTTGTTTCATCTACAGAACAGATTGTTGAAGGAACTGTCCAGGGTAGTATCAACAACCAAACTGTTCTGTTGTCCCTATTTTAACAGAAGTATGGTACCTGCAACTATAATATTTTTTCAGTGCAATATACCCTCATTTACTAATCATCGGTCGAAGAGGTTCTTCAGGCACACCACACAAACTTCCGGCCAACAGTCGAAGTCAAAATAGTTAACGGTAACTTAAAGTCAAGTCAGATCTCAGGTAATAACGTGGAATTTTCAGGACTTAGCTAATTCGTTCCTAGAGTAACAATGTTCTCGTGGAAGCGTGACACACCTTTCCCGCGAAATTTAAACGAAAACATTGTCCGAGATGCTTGCACTATTCCTAGGGCCATGGACATTTTGCGAAAAGAATTTTGCCCCAGTTTGTTTCAGTGCTTTGTGCCTAGAGACATGCCAAATTCGCGTTATTTCTTACCACCAGGCTCTAGACTGGTTACATACTCGTCCAACTTCCCCCATAGGTAGAGATATGAAAAATTCGCGTTTTCGTTTAGGTACAAGCAACTGTAAGACCGTGTAACTTTCGCAACTGACCCTTGACTTATTTGACGCCTCTTACATGGAGCCGAGCCAATAACAAAGAAGCAGCTAAATGCATTCCTACAGCAAGCAGCCAATGAGCAGCTGTTATTTGCTTCAGTTAACAGTTATTCTTGGAGGCTAGCCAACAGGTCAGTGAACCCGCGAATTTCTCCCATATCTAGTTATTGGTAGAGACATGAAAAATTCGCGTTATCATTTGGTGGCAGACTAAACTTCACTTTCCTATACATAACAGAGCATAATATGCGATTCAGTTGGCCACGAACGTTTATGTGTTGTCATTTACGTGTGTTACGTCTTTACAGAGATTGGCCTCTCTACCGTGTAAGCATTCTCCACAGCAAGTCACGACAATATCGGCCTGCGGGAGACGTCGAACAAGCCTATAGTCACTTGAAGTCTAGTCAACTGTCCGAAAATAACGCGAATTTTGCATGTCTCTAGTTATTGGTTACGTATTTTTCTGCGGAGACGTATCTCATTCGACTGCGCCAGTATTACGTCACTGATGCACCTCATGCCTGTTATTTTGAGGATAGAACCCCAAGATGCAGAAGAAACCAGACATTCCAATCACTTGCCATGAAAAAGAGTTACAGATGTGTATATGGGGAGTTGAAACAATTTGGTACCAAAATCATTTCACCAAAATCTGGGGTTCTTAGGCATGCATGATAGTTATGTTTATTCGTATTTTACCATTCATGGAGTTTTTCTCAGTCAAGGGTACAACAGAAGAGATTGGTTTACTGAATGGATTTTCTGTATACAAATAAAGACAGTGTATGTTTATCTGGATTGCTTGGACATAGGACATTTATTTTGTAACCAAACGATCAAGGATAGTGACTGAAGTCTCGTAATTTCTCGTTTTACTGCTGCAAATGTCTCTACACCACTTCAGAACATTGTACACAGAGAAAATGATTTGGTACATACAACCGTGTACTTGTTTGTACACGGCGAAACAAGCGTGTGGAATTTGAATCAACTAAATATTTGCTTGCCACTCAGGCTAAGTTCTCTCAACAAAAGGGTTTAGTCAGTTAAAATGCGTATTTTGTTAGACCAAAAGAAAATAAAAAATATTTGACACATTTTACGTATTGCTAAAGTAAAAAAGATTTTATTAGATCAAATACATACTCGTTTCGCCATATATAAATGTATACAAGGTTGACTGGAACCAATTTTTTTTTTCTCCGTGTACGTAAAGAGGCAGCGGGGGATTAGACAAGCATGTCGCGTGTTCACGTTAGGTTTATTTCCCCAAAAGTACGATGTAGCTCCACGAGTAGCCTGGACTGTTCAGCAAGCGATACGTAGGGCTAGTGGAACATCTTGAGAACCTTTCGTGTCACCGTGTTTTGCAACAATACAGGGTAGCGACCTGTGATTTGTATGACTAAAGGAAGGTTTTGTAGTTGTTCAAAGAGGACTCACAAATATTATTCGGTAGCGGCGCCCCAGAGTTATTGGCACAGTCAAATGGGGACACGCCAATATCAGTTATGGACATGCTTAGAGATGATGGTTAGAGACCTGAAAAATTATCGTATTATTTTGGCCCCAAGCTAGAATTACAGCAACTGTTAATTCGTGCCACTTTCGCAATTGGCCCGTGACTTATTTGACACTTCCTGGAAGTCTCTTAACCAATAGTACAGAAGCAACTAAATGCAGGTCCATATCACTACGTCATCTAGCAGCCAGTGAACAGATAATGTCTGCTTGAATACACACATGTTCTTGCAGGTTAGCCTACAGGTAAGTGACCCGCCAATTTTTCCGGTCTCTAATGATGGTATATCGCGCAAATTTGTTGTGCCAACATACCCTTGAAAACACTGTAGTTTTTTGTGACATGTGTGATTGGGTGATATACGTCTGACGCAACGTAGCTGTCTGCAAACAAATAATAGGTATCAAATATTACAATAGTGGGATTCTTATTGGCTCGGTAAAATAGGATAACAGCTTCGCATACAAGTGAAAGCCGGCAATCTTTTCATAAGTTGAACGTGCGATGAAACTCAGCAAACAGTCAAGTTTTCCCGCGATAAATCATCATCTCTAGATATGCTAGACTGAAGCATAGCTAACTTTAAACTCTCCCCGCGATAAATAAATGTCCCTAACGATGCGGTGCTGAGGTGACGACCAAGAGATCCCGTGTGCGTATGGGTCAGGCGGGTCAAACTGGGGCCCCCGCCCGCCAATCAGCGCGTTTCGTAACGGCCGCGGGAGTTTAGGTGGAAAAGGGGGTAGGGGGGTTCACGGGGACGGTCACAAATGTGTCTCCGCCGGTCGATCGGCGGATCTTGAACAGGTTCGCCCCCGGGGGTAGATGCCCTCCCCGCCCTACACTCCTCTGCTCCGGGTCCAAGGCCCTGCCGTGCCTTCTTCATTCGGCATGTGTGAGTGCCGGGTTACTGATTACACCCATTAGTCTAGCGACACCATTGACATTTTTATTAATGCGCCTCCGTTGTGCTACGGAGCGGGCGTTCCTCCTCGGCTACCGTCTCCCGCTATACTCGGCTCTCTCCGCCTTACTCCCGTCTCCGTCGGACAGGGTGAAAAATCCGGTGGACATGTGAAAAATTGCCACACCAGTTTTTCTTTTGCCAAGGCTTCTGCGTTCCTTTCTACCCTCCCGTGCTCCGTCGTCCCCGTTCGCCAACTCCCTGGAACCAACCCTACTTTATTCTCCTTCCATTCTTTTTCCTAAAGAAACCGTTTTTTTACCTCTCTCTCCCTCCCAGAAAATATCTCCCATCCGAGCTCCTACATTTCACTTTCTTTCTAGCATTTCACCCGCTATGCAAATGGCTGATTATTATTTTTCGTCTGCGAAGTGTATCGTTACATGACAATTACTTTTCCTCGTATCTCGTTGGGAGACTTATTTGAATAAAGCTAAAGGGTGGACCCCGTATGCATTCATAATATTTTCAGCTCCTTACTGATTAATTTGCTCCTTTAATAACAGTTTCTGTTGGACCACGAAGACAGGTAGACAGATGGGAACTGCTACAAAAGCAAAGCTATCATGTTGCATATGTTGTTTTATTGCAAATGAGGATCAAATAACAAACCGCAACATGTGTGTGTAACAGCACATAACAAATATAAAGTGAAAGTGGCCATAATAAAACTTCATTCTTAGGATCTACAATTATTCCACTCTTGTCACATATTTACGTAGTCAAAAACTTTAAAATGTTCCTTGATCGTGCTGCAATACATAAAAGTTTTTATTTCGCTTCAAAAAGAAAATATCTTGTTTTGTTGAGAAATTTTGCTATTGAGAAAACAAAAGCTCAATTGCGCTTATTAATTACTACATACATAAGAACATGGAGCGGAATTATACGAATAACGTTTTCAGTATTATTTATTACTAACGATACAAACTTATAGCCTACCCCCAAATCGTTGAAATTAAATATTTACACATGTTGTAAACAGAAAAGAAATATTCTAAACAATTGTTAATTATAGGGTGCAGCAGTGCTATGTAAATTTTGCCTTTCCAGAAATGTTTCAACATATTAAATGCAGACACTCTCGACGACTGGCTCTCTATACAAATCCTTTACTGTTGTGGTAAAAATTGTCTGTCACTATACTAGTCAAAACTTGTATCGTATAATGTGTGTTACAAGAAATTTAACTTACTACAGTGCAATACTTACCTGAAACTTAAAATTATCTGCTTGGAGCTAACATAAAACTCTCATCTTGTATTACACGCTTTGGCACTTTTAATCTGAGGAGTGAAGTAGGCCTAAATTAACATTTGACGAAAAAAGAATGATCATAGGATAATTAAGTTATTTATTCATAATAACTCTCCACCTCAGATAAGACTAAATTCTTTCAGTACTTTTTGAAGAATGAAATGCAAATAAAAATATCAGGCATTTGTTTTTCAACTAATCAGAACAACACAAGGAAATACGCGTCTTCAAATTACAAAACAAACGTACAAGTTTGTGTACTGCAGAAATATTATTATGAAATTTGCATGTGTAGGTGTAAAATGTTCTTGATAACTTTAACATGATAAGATGTTGCTTTTTAATAGAAACTGAAGAAAAAAATGGATTTTCTTAAATCTTTCTAGGCGACAACTGACCTCCCGGACAAGTTGAAACACGTATGGAGAGATTAATATTATAGTAGGAGAAACATTCTCTATTATTGCAACATGATACTCATTAGTAATTTATTGATCTACCCTTTTGTTGGTATTTATTGTTCATTTTGCGCGAGCCTTGGGCGTGACATCCTGCACTCTGCCATAAAACAATATTATTGAATTTTTTCCATTGTTGGTTTTGTGTCACAATAACTTTTGAAATGCCAAGACGTTTAGACCTCTCATAACCGACTCGCAACCCGTAACTTGCCCTCGAAGTCTATTTCTGATGAAAACATTTGTGATTTGCAAAACACCTCTATAGACAGATTTGAACGGATTCTTAAATCACTATCGATATCAATAACAACTTCAAACAGGCACAATAGGCCTAACTCAATTATTCATAAAGATACGAAAATACATGTTTAAAGATTATAATACGAGCCAGTACATTCGTATGTTTTCGATTACATGTGCATGTCAAATTTGTAAGTTGTTAAGGGCGTAGGACTCGCGAAGACATATATTTGTGGTAGCGATCCAGATTTATACAATTCTCAAATTATTTTCTTATTTTATTGTTGCATAGTGCAGAATATTCAAACTAACTGTTTATTGTTATTTTCTTAGCCATCTATTTGTTTAAATATAATATGTGCAGTTGAATTGGTACTCTCCAGTGATTTAAATTACATGTATGATTCACATTATCTGACACAATGTTAAATATGAATATCTGTTATATATGCTGTAAGGATTGTGTTTCTTTAGTGTCTAGAAAACTACTTCATTTATGCAAGTTATACTTATGTATAGGCCTATGAGGAATGCATTGAAAAAAAAATTTGCAATACTTAAAAACTTCAACCATCCTTCACAAACTTTTTCTAGTTATCTAACGTTACATGGTCTATGAAATGAATAGAAACACACGTGATATTTGTAGCGGTAATGTTGTATGTTGTAGAAATTTGTAATTTTTGAAACTTATAAAGAAATCTCTAGCGATCCGACTGAAATCCGAACACGGGAAATTTAGCGACTTCGCCACGGACCAAAACACTTCCAAATATCTTATGCGGGTCTTATTTAAATAACTTAGTTTAGACACTAACCATCGCCTAAAAATATTTACCAAGCGAAAAGTTTTACCTTTAAAAATAAGTTGTGTTTAGAAATATTTTTAATTATTACGGGATAGTAGTGGAAAAAAGTAACATTAATACGTAGTAACTGTTTTGTACGGTCCTGTAAGGTTTGTTTACAACACTTGGCAATTCTGTTGAAATATATATGAAAATATCTTCTTTTCCTTTGAGAAACAGTTAGAACTCAAGCCACTGTAACTTCCTGTTACTTTTGCAGTTGGCTCTTGACTTATTTGACACTTCCTAGAGGACTCTGAGGCAAATGCAGGCTCGGTAGTGTGGTATCACTATGTCAGTGACCAGCCAATGAGCAGCTGTTGTCTGCTGGAGTAATTAAGACACTGACCTCACGAGTTCTTCTGGTTTCTACAAGTAACTTGCCTGGATTTAGTTTCTTGCACATATGTGCAAGAAACTATATTCAGTTATGCACTCCAATTGCACAGTTCTTTCAAAGATCTTTTCTACAAGTAACTGATAAGATAGGTAACTGTTTAATATCACAAGTTTTAAAGTAGACAACATATTTCCCTATATGTAGAGGCACAATTATTTCGCGTATTGTTTGTAGGTAAGTTTGAACGCTAATAACCTGTATACCACTGTAACTTCCGTGATTAGATGACAGCTGTTTTGACACACCTTTGGAGGTTGCAAGCCAGTAGAAAATAATAAAATTATTCGTGGGGCTACCCACTTGTACGGTTAGCAGCCAATGTATATTCGACTTTGGCCAGTGTGTGTATAGGACTGAGAAGTCTAGACTGCTACCAGATTAATACACGAAATACTCGTGCCTCTACCTATATGATTTATTTATCTATCTATGTATGTATATATTTAGGTGACAATAACTAATTCGGGAAACTGTTGAGTTTGAACATTTTTTCAACTTTCTTACGTTTGGCAGTGTTTCCCTACGAAATACGCAGGGGAAAAAAAAACAACAAACAAATAAAGTAAATGAAATCGAAAATCCCTCCGAACACGCATGAATTGTAAACGACATCGAAGAAATATCGTCATCCTGTTCTTCACACCTCAGTGGCGTTTGACAAGTTATACGTCCTACGTCGGGCACCCAGGCGTTATATCACAAGTCAGCCGGTCGTTAGAGAGAAAGAGAGAGTAAGTGAAAGAGAGAAGGGGAGGGGGAAAGGAGAGCTATGGGGAGAGAATAGTTTTAAGAGGACGAAGCATTTCATGCAGAGCGAAGCAACTCAAAGACACATCTTCCTCCCCGCTTCTTTCAACATTTGCTGACAGATCGCTTCAGTGCATGATATACGCAACCATCCGCCCTCCGCCAAGGGTTGGCATCCGTCGGGGGAGAGGGTGGTAGTGGGAGGGTATCCTACATCATCAGCGACACCGCGCATTAATCCAACTGCACTTCTAAAAGGAAAAATATTTCACAAAAAAATTACGCGTTCCTCGAAAGGGGGGAGAGAATGGAAATGCGCGTCTGTATGTTTATAAGAGCAGACAACTCATGCATAAAATTCCACTTGTTTATGCTTCGTTACCGGAAGTGAAATACTTTCAGTTTGTTGCGTTAGCAGGTTACATTCATTTCTCTTATTTTAGTTTCCTAACGTTAAGGGTAAAGTAAGTTTTTTAAATTACAAATATACACTTTTTAGATTATGAAACGTTGATGATACGACGAGATCTTTTAAGGTAAAACGTGTACACTGTCAATCAAAGTATTCTGAAATCACCTTAAACACGCACTTTTTGTCGCATCAACGACTGACCTACTTGACAATGGCTTAAGTTAAGTAATAAGTTATGGCAATGTATTGCTAAAAGCGTATTTATTGAACTGGTAACAATAAGGAGGTTTATTTTGTTACTTTTAAGCAAATAGAGATTGAGTATCGTGACGCGGTTATATTAGCAAACATTTCAAGACATTTAACTGCAATGTCTAAGAAGATGCTAATTATCACTTACTGACGGAATTATACTAGTCAATTTAATTAGAACTTTACCAATTCTATAAATGATTTCCACGCGTCCTCAAGAATTTTCCAGTAATTATTTTACGTGTCGTAGAACTATAGGGCTTGGTTTCCAGTGAACTGAGGAACTAAATTCACTACCGTACGTCAAATTAGTGTAAATAATATTTATCCTTAGCATTACCTAAATTAACATAGTTCTGCAAACTTTCCAGTCTATTTGGTGGTAATGTTAACCATTCAGTTTGTATCGTAACATAGATGACGTACAATAACATACAGGAAGATTGAGAAGCATCCATGTACATAAATGTTTTGTTATAAAGAGATAGTCGTGTGTGTTTATTTTAACACTCGTAATACGATTTCGTTCAGGTAAGTTAGTTTAGCCAATTCAAGTCGCAATAAATAATTACTACTGCCAATATTTTCGTCCTTATATACAAAATGGTCAATTCAAATAGTGTGTGCTGATAAATTGGCGTATTTACGCATATCTATGCATTTTCAACGAATCTAATTGATTTACTAATGTTAAAATATTTGGCACATAGACACCAATACGTACACCGATAAATCTAATTAATGTCTCTTTAATACTTTATTAACACATTGAGAAGAAACCACGAACAAAAAATATGCACAGCCTAACTTACACGTTTCAAATGTTATTGAAATTGGACTGAAAATTGGAAATTTCCAAGTTTCAAAAATATTTACAAATATCAAAGTTCATTTCTGAATTACTCTCTAAGACTAAATAATTGAGTAGCTAAGCACAAATAAGTAAATGAATATATTTCACAAATCTGTCTAGGCCTAATGCTTCGAAAATAGCATACGGGTGACCTTGAAATTTTCATATATTTTGTCATCTTGGAATTGGAATTTAATACGGTATGTTTGCACTTATGAATATTAGCTGTAAATATGACGCTGTATTACGTTACAAACAGTTATGGTTAGATGTATTCTTCTTCCGGCGAATATAAGTTTAACGTATGAACAAATCAGTGGAATGTCTAGGAATTTCTCAAGTAATGAGAACAAAATATGGAATTATACTCATATTTTAAAACTTTCTACTGGCCTAGTTTCTTTAAACGACTCTTCAGTGCACAAGTTTCTTTGTAAATAGGCATAACTTTCCATGGCACGGCACAATCAGTTAATATGTATTCATTACTACGAGTGTCTGTGTAAACATGAATTGTTCCACCATAGCTCCAACCAAACCGAAGGCAGTTCATTATAACGTGCTATACACGAGTTTGATCGTTCGTGCCAGAAAAAAAAAAACAAAGCCTACGAAACGACATTTATAATTAACTTTGTAGTACACGTGTGCATGTATGCATAGGCGTCTTTTTCGGTGCTCCCAACGCGCCGAGAATTTCAGTTCATGCCTTTGAGCATAGGGCAAGAATTATTTGAAAACGATGTGATTGATGTTGTAACATGATATCTACCGTTGTTAAAATAATTTAGTTATTTATTGTTTACAGAAAAACCAGTCGCAACTGCACGTCACAAAAATAATGAAATCAGATCGGCAACGCCAGTTGGTTGCGTGAACAAAACAGATTTCAGCGATTAGGTTTTAGTTCCTTTTTCTGTTACACCCTTATCAAACACTATATTCTTAAATGTCTTATCCAAAACCTGCATTAATTTTGCGTCGTATGATGACCATCCGAAGATATAGCTTTAATTAAAAATAAATATAATTGATCAGTTGTTGTGCTATATACAAGTGGGTCAGTTTAGAATAACCATTGTAATATACGAGTTATAAAAATTTATTCAACAAATCACATTTCTTATAAATATCGTTAGATACTTTGTGCGAATAATTTATCTGGTTTTAACTAAATACGTTTAGAGGTTAGGATTTTCTTTACTCTTTAAAACGAAATCACTTTTATCCATACAAATTTTAGAACATTATAGCTGTTTAACTACGTTATTTTATACGCTATTCACATCAGCTGCATGACAACCATAAAATTGTGCTCTACTAAAAGGCTTAATTTTTATGTTAGGCCTCTTGGGATTGTTATCTTTAACATAGGTTTTCACAAAATGTTGAACAGATTTAGTACCGAATGGATAAATATCCTATAGGCATACATTCTATTTTAGTAAATCGTGCCAATTTTCACTACAACGTTTAATTCAAATTCAAATGTCATTTGATACTGCATCATGCAAATTTTACTGTAATAAGAAACAACGTGTTGCCACTCATATTTCATGTTTGAGTCTTGAGCGGCTCATAGCAATTTTTTTTTTTAATTCTTAAAATTGTAACCTATTGTACATGTACAGTAGTCATTAGAACTAACATTGTGCTGTGTCAACAAATTCTTACAATCTGGGACAACAATAAGAACATAAAAAAACTGTTGGCAGCAAAATAGTTCATTGACCCAACATAAACCAGTTCGCTGTGTCAAAAACAATTTGTATGATCATTCAACAAAACCTTTCCCTCGCTGCGTTGTTCGTGGGAGGTCGCGACATGAGCTATGCTTACTCGCGGTATTAACAGAAGCACAGAAACATTTAACACGCTACTTCCCCCCTCCTTCCCTCACTCTTTAAACAGGCGCCACCGTTATAAAGATATTAAAATGAAAAATAACACCGCCATGCTGCTATCTGTGAAATTATCACCACCACGAATTAATTGCTAACCACGCCCCACCCGATTAATTCATCGCCCCTTTCTCTCTTTCTCTCGTGCTCTCTAAAGTTTTCAGAGCAAGGAGAGAGAAGGAAACAAAAAAGGGTGGTGTCGTAGAAGCGGAGAAGACCTACAATTGTCGGCAGTGCAGTTTCGCTAATGGTCGGGGATATTAGGCTTGCGCCAGCGGTAGATTCCTCTGAATAACGCCCCGAGGTTTTAAAAGGTCCTTTTCAGCGGAGCGAGAGATCAACGGATTCATTTCTAGGGCGAATTACAACACTCCGAACCATACTCCCTCCGCGCTCAAACCCGTCTTCGTCTTGGCGTCTCGTCATCAGCAGAGGTACGCAATTATAATCATTTCTCTCTCTGCATGCCCATCACTCCGTCACATCTGTTCCGTTCGTCAGTTCTAACGTCTCGTTATTTGAGCTTCACGTCTCACTGTGTTACTTAATGCACGATGACAATTTTTAAATGACTTATATCGTATTTACTGTAATTTCTTCGTTTTTGTTCTATATCCTTCTCTTTCCTTTAACGTAATATTTAAACTTTAATGAGAGTGTATGGTATATCGCGAAAATTATTTGCGCCAACATAACCTTGAAAACACTATAGTTTCCCGCAACATGTATGCATGGGTGATATACGCCTGACACTCCGTAGTTGTATGTAGACCAATAACAGGCATCGCATATTACAACACCGGGATTCTTATTGGCTCAGTCAAACAGGCGAACATCTCTACGTACGAGCAAAAGCCAGTAATCTTTTGGTAAGCCGAACGTAAGTTACAACCTAGGGAACAGTAAACTTTTCCCGTGATAAATTATTTATTTACTTAATGCCTTTAATTAAACGGCGAAGTTAAGGAATTTAGCCTTCTCTTACACTTAACTATTATCATACAAATACATAAATACAGAACACAATATCTTACAATATAAAAAAGTAAACAAATAGTAATTAATAACATTGCATACAAATATAATTTGTGTGTAGAAAACGATAGCATATAAGACGCTACAATAAAAAAATTTAAATAGTATTAAATAATCTAATTATAATTATCACGGTTTCTGTGTTGCTGGTTTAAAATATGAATACTATGCTCAAACTGGCATGACGTCTAGTTATAGTTCACTATGGCTAAGTACTCGCGATTATTCAGTTCTTCATGGCTAAGTTACACGACAATTATAAGGTTTTTCATATTAAATGCATGTTAATATGTGGCAAACACCGACTGAATGTAAAATGTTAATATTTTCGTGTATACATGTGCATTCATTAGGTTAGTAGCTTGTGTAGTGTTTTGTTTTATTTCTAGTACAGTACTTGCAATTCATTAGTTCAAGTTTTTTTTCGTCTAACCTGTTTAACAGACTAGACTACTTGCTACAATTAAGTAGTTTGTGTGCCTGGCTTTATATTGTTTGATGTATCACGCATTGTTTTTTGGTGATCGATGTTTAGTTTCCACATTTATTTAGTGTAAATTATTAGGTACCGGTAGTATTATTCATTTTTAATTTTTATCAGTTGCAGAGTTTTCGTGTTATTTGCTTAAGATTCAGCGTAAGGGAAGACAGAATTGCGTTAAGGGCGTTCACGTGGCAACAATTCTTAATTTAACATTTGCTTGAAATAGTATTAGTTTTGTAGACGTTAATTGGGATTTAATTTTCCTCTTTGTATAAATGTTTTAGCTCTCATAGTTTCCCCATAGCAGCATGTCAATGTCAGAGTTTATAAGTTACAGGAACATAGGTACAACACAAAGCGAGTGACTTGCTCAAATGAAATAATTTACACTGAAATTAGATATTATAGGCACTATGCTAAAAGATTTAAAAGCACAGACTGGAATTCCTTTGCACTTTAAAAAAAAAATCAGAAAATGATCATTTACTGCATGGCAATTTAAAAAAAAGACAAAATAACTTTGTTGTGTGTTTTTAATTCTTTTAGCATAGTGCCCATAATATCTAATTTAAATGTAAAATATTTCATTCGAGCAAGTCACTTGGTTTTTGAAACCTTTGTTCCTGTAAGTTGCAAATTCTGACTTTGACGTGCGCTATGGGACATCTAGGAATGCTAAAACATTTATACAAGTGGAAAATGTAGTCCCAGTTAACGTCTATAAAACTAACACTATATCAAGCAAATATAAAATGTTGAATTTTTTGTCGCGTGAACGGCCTTAACTGCGCCAAATAATGATTTATTATTATTATTATTATTATTATTATGTTAAATATACGCTCATCGTTTTGCGGGCACAAAACTTATGCGAGATGTAGGTAGCTCCCTATAGCACTAAATCTGATACGATTATTTCTCGTGCAAGAACGGGTAGTAAAATTAGATAACGTTATGGTATACTACTCTGCAAGTTGCAGAGAAAGGAAGCTTATGTTGATCATTCTAAACTGGCCATGTAGCCAACTGTACATCGTCCATAGACGTGGGAATAAATAACAGCTTCACATGCGCGCAGAGGTTTAATCGAGTTCTGTAACGCATGACTAAGCTATTTTAGTTCTCAACGTATTATTGACACGAAGAGGTATAGATGTGCTTGTCATTTATGGTGTTAAAGGCATTTGTAACAATACTTCAATGACTGTTCTCTTACATAACATGCCTGTTACGTAATGGCTTGTCAAAAGACGTGAGTTTAGACACGTAGGTAGTCATATATGTAAACGTAAATATAAATTCACGCACGTCCTATGTTAAAATTAAACGAAAATGATAGAAATCCAACCGGCGCGGACGGAGTGGTTTATTATTGCCTGTAGCCTATATTGGCGTGGTACATAATTCAATGCTAAAAGCATTAATCTATAACTGTAGGTTTCTTGAAGCCAATTTGCGAAAATTAAACAATAGCGATCTTAGAGAATTGTTTTAGCAAATGTTTTGAACAAAATTGTTTCCAGTGTTACAATCTTCTGAGGCACAATCTCTGACGCCGGAACCTCATGCATTTAACTGCGGCGCAAGAGATCTCGTGTAACGAATTAGTATTTTTAGATAACGATTTACTCAATAAAGTTGGTAAATACAATTATCTAGGATTGTCATTGAGTATTTTATCAATATTGGCTTCGAAAATAGCGTAGAAATAAATTGATGTTTTCAGCGTTTATTTATCTACCACGACTCTTAACCGCATAGTTAAAATTTTAAGAATAAAGACAGCCGAACCAACTTGTAACATTTGGAGAGTCGTATACAGTTACATTAGGCGTAATGAAATTCCGTAATACATTTTTTATCGCTTTAGTGATGTTAACACGAACACGTCAAAAACGCTAAGTAATCATTAAAATTCCAGGATTTTTTTAAAGAATGTAGGTAGGTAAATGGGCTTTATACATCTCGTCAGCAACGAGGTCATATGAGGCTGTGATACAACTAAGTGCAATGACAGGACCTGGGAGAGAAGTCTACGATGGCCTTTGTTATGGAACCTTCCTGACATCCGCCTGGAGTGATTTCGGGAAAACCATGGAAAACCGAACTCAGGATGGCCGAAGCTGGGGATCGAATCCCGATCCTCCCGAATGCACAACCGTCGTGTTACCGTTGCGCCACCTCGCACTGTCGTAAGAAACGAGAGGAAGTCGCGTTACTACCGCATTAAAAAGTTTTTATTTTGTTCTACGTAGACGAGTTAGTCATGGTCACAACACGGTTAATATACCTACTTACTGTCCACGAGTCTTGCAGGGATTTCAAACAAACGTTCAAAACAATACGAAAGAAATACAAACGCATACAAGATTAAAATACCTGTCACCATATATGCTACGCAAGCTTTATTGTAAGGCCCATAAATACACACACACAAATATATATATATATATATATATATATATATATATATATATATATATATATATATATTAATTCGGGAGACGGTGCAAACTTAAGTAATTTTAAACCCATAATGTTTGAATAAATGTGCGAACATATATTACAACATAATGTTATTTTCGTTCGACATTTTTTGTGTAAGTTAGTAATGACCTAAGAGTTTCTTCAAAATATTTAATAAAGTTAACGAATCATAAAATACGTGTATGACTGCCATCTTCCCTTCGAGTTACCTTACACATATTTACATACATACAACCACACATCCGCAGTGTTAATGATACACACTATACATATATTTTTTTTAACGATGTAAATGTTGCTTTGTTTCCCGTGTTGGTATTTAACAAAACAATTTTTTTTCTGGTTACTACCATCAGTTGCAATAAGCTATTTACGTTTATTACTGTTAGTTTTTTTTTTTGTAATTTTGATTTTCTTTACTTCATCAATTATTTATAATGTAGTGTTTATAATATTGTAAACGGCCCAACGGTTGAACATGTGTACACGTTAAAATAAGTACTAATTTTTTCCCCAGAGGTTTGTCTGTTGGCGTGTATGACGTGTAGGTGAGCAGCCATCTCAGTATGTCGGATGCTGCGGCTCCATGCTCCCTCCCTGCCAGCCAGTCGGAAGTGTGTAGGCCACGGAGCTGCAGGCACCAGGGGGTGGGGGGGTTGCTAAGTCAACTGTACAGGGCTGTTCCCTCGCATCCCCCTTCCTAGGCTCTCCCCTTCTCCAGACCCCCCCTCGCAACACCCCTCCCTTCTGACGGTCTCTTCTTTCCAGCCGGCCTCCAGCGAGAAGCTTTCCAGCGATGACGTTATTTATCTTCTTCACTCCGCTGTCGGGTCATGTCAGCTTTTTGAAACCCCCACCTCCCCCTGGGCGAACCCTCCCGTCTCCCTTCAGAAAGCCGCCTATGTTGGGTTGTGGAGTGTGAGGTGTATGTGTGTGTGTGTTAGGGGAGGGGAAATCGAAAGAGAGAAAGAAGACTCGGTTTTGGTATGCCTGTTCGGTACACTGCATTTTTCCGTGGATAAGCGTGGCAGCTGTAGCGGCTTCACCATGCAAGGGTAGACGCCTTTTTTTTCGGGGGAACGCGGGGGTAGAGACGTGGCCTTTTATATATAAAAAAAAGTTTTAGTCCGGGAGAGAAAACTCTAGGTTTTACCCACGAAACCTCCCCCACCCCCTGAGGCCTTCCTTGTATTTCTGACAGTGTACGCCACATCGCCGTCGCCGTGTAGAAGGTAGCCGGAAACACATAAGTAATCGCGTTAAACTCACCGTCCGTGTTATGCTCACACTATAATTCGTTGGTCTATGTAACGCCTTAATTTTTACTCTGTGCCTGAACTAATTATAACAAATCGTTTTTATTATGCAGTTCATGCTTGTTTTCTTCCCTTACAGTGAACCGTCAACAAACACACATAATTAATAAAGTATAGCGAATAGAAATTAATAGTAGAACATAACTAATTACCAACACTAAATAAATGTGTAAATAAATTGCATTATAGGCAGTCATTACACTGGGTTATTGCGAGTAAAGCAATGAACAAGTTTGACAGAAACAATGAAGATGATCTGCAAGTACTAAGACAGAAACAAAAAACAAACACTACATAACTCCCAATAAAAACTCAAATAAGCATGAAAATATTGGAAATATACGTTAAGTCCACGTTTGCAATATAATCACAGGGTATGAGGGCCCACGCATGCAACGGTCAGTTATATATAGGTGAAAAGCTCTAAATAAAGTAAAATGCGAAGAAATGGCTTCACAGAAATAAATAACAGCTTAGGTGTTATTAATACAACACAATAACGAATGCAGAAGTGACACTAATGCACGCGTAGAATGTGTCAGTATAGTCTTGTGGTTAGTAACCCACTAAAATCAAGATGTACTCTCATCTTTAGTAATTCTGTGAATAACTGTGAAATCATCTCTATATATATAAATGAACACTGACTGACTGACATATCAAACTGCAGCACAAACCATTGAACCTAGAATCGTGAAAATGTTTGTCTGGTTCCCCTCAGGTCATAGGCGAGCACTAAGAAGGGATTTTTCGAAATTCGACCTCTAAGGGGGTGAAAAGGGGCGAAACGTAGAAGAAACGTCGATAGAGCTCGAACCCGACGGCCTGTCGTCGTGATTTTTACTTTAATGGGACACACATAAAATGCATATTTGCTAAGTTCAGAATTGTTCGAAAAAAAATTCGAAATTTAAGGGGGTGAAAAGATTTTAATGTGTTTCCGATTAATTATCGACATGAATCGAATTATTTCGGAACAGAGATTTGGTTTCGCTTTAAAATATTGCTTACGCAAATACCTAAAAAGTAGTTTTAGGATTTTTTTAATTTCGACCCCCAAGCAGTAAAAAGGGACAATATATGTTTTTTTATGAATCGTCGACATCACCGAAACACAATTGACTATCGTCATGATTTTGACTTCAAGTGGTTACATATACGAATGACTATGACATGGCCCCAAGACTTTTCGCAATTTGATAATTAACGGGGTGAGAATACGTGAATTGTGTTATCGATTATTCCTCTATATCTATCGAACGAATCGAGATATCGAAGTGCTATTTGCTTTAGATTGATGCTTTTATAATTATCCTAAATATCATTAAAATGTATTTTCCTAATTCAGCCCTAAAGAGGTAAAAAAAGTGTAAATTGTTTTTATTCACAATCGATATATGTGTGTGTATATATATATATATATATATATAGATTTTTGTTAAAGATTGATATTTACTCAAATACCTGCAAAGTAATTTCATGAATTTTCGAAATTCCCACCTAATGAGATTAAAAGGGGTGAAAAGTGATGAAATGTGTTTTAAATTAATCGTCGATATATCTTGAACCCAACGGGCTATTGTCGTGGTTTTCACGTCCAAGAGTCACCAGTAAAGTAATTTAAAATATGATTCAAGGGTTTTTCAAAATTCAGTCCCTTAGGCGGTGAAAAGACCTAGAACGTGTTTTAGATAAATCTTCTATTTATGAGGTGGTATTCATGTCAGAATGATTCTTACGTAAGTACTTAAAAAATTGTGCAAGTTTTTTTTATTTTATGAGATAACTTAGTCATTAAGAAGAAAAATTAGTCTGTAAACTTTTAAGGCAGACGATCCGAAAAGCAAGTAAGACCAGCGAGAAATAAAGTATACAGGAGTTTCATTCTACAGTTCTACCGAGACGTGTTGTCGTACAAACTCTATGAGCCTAAGAAATTATGAATAATTTCGACGTTATGCAGCGCAGATGTTTGTCGTTTTGACCACGGTCGTAGAAGAACAGGTCTGGACACTAGCCAATTTGCAAATGTATTTTGCTTACCCCCTTGAGGTTTGGCTGCAGTTCACCAAGTTACCGAGAGTGTTGTGTCTCTTTGGCGCTATAATCAGGGCGGTTGGGCTCAAACTCCGCCCACTTTTTTTCAGTGTTTACATTATAAAGTCGATAAAGATTGCTGAAGCCATGCTTTAGGATTGAGAGCGAAGAAAGTATTACATAAACTGATAAAAAAAAATACATTTTTATAAATTTTTTATCTTAGTGGGAGGTAAGTTGGCGGATTTTGAGCCCGACCGCCCTGATTGCGGCGGCAAAGACGTACAGCATTGGTGAACTGCTGCCAAACAACAAGGGGGTCAAGTTTCCAGGCGAGTGTCCAGACCTGTTCTTCTACGGCCGTGGTTCTGACACACAAAAACTGCAAGACAGATTTAATTAGTGCAATTTGGATGAAGTCGTTCAAAAGTGGTAAAATGTATAATGCAGTCCACTATCCACTACAGTTCCTCGACAGCGTCAACCCACATATACCATCTCACTAACCTCAATGTTGGGGCACCAAATAAGTTTATATTTCTGCAAAACATTATCCCGCCGAAACTGCCTAATGACACTTTAACTTCAAGTGAAGGTTTTGAAATACAAGTATGTTATTGAGGGCACCATCACCAATGGTTGTGCTCGGGGGAAATCAGTCATCATGCAATGTAAACTGCGTATTTCATTCGATTACTCTCTTACATTTAAAGTCTGTAATTACCCCATACCGTCAACTTTGCTGTGACTATAAATAAGGCCCAGGCGAAGTCGCTATTAGTGGCAGAGACAAACTTAATTTAGACTGTTTTTCGCGTGTACAGCTATAGCTACTTATCCTGTTGCAGAGTTAACTCGACTAGCAGCTTTGTCATTCTTACACTTGAAAACTGAAATACCTATTTGGTGTACGAAGAGGTTTTTCATTTAAAGCATATACAGTTTTATCTGCTACGAGTAACACACGCGAGCAAAGCCGCGGGCGCACTGCTAGTAAAACATAAAAAAGTCTGTTTTATTTCAAATCGCTCGTAAATATGGAGATTGTATTCATAACACCAACAATTTATCCATTTAAACAACGAAAATAACATCTAATCAGTTAAATTTGGCGAAGTGGAGAAATGTTGTGATGTGCTGAACCGTTTTTCTTTACGTATGTACGCCATTGCAGCGAATGATGCCGTGTTGCAGAAAAAATACACAATAAAACAAAACACAAGTTAAAAAACGATATTAGCTGATATCAACGAACGTATACAGACAATACCGGCGTTGCATGTATACCTATGTAGACAATAGCTAATACTATTTTTTTTTATCTAGGCCTACATACAGTAGGGGCTTTCTGCAGCACAGTATATTCGCTCGCAATGGCGTATGTAGAAAAAAAACTGTTCAGCTTATGGAGAAATTTTTGTCATCTTTTAACAGCTAGTTTTTGAGCGCAGTTGAGGGAGATACGTAATGATGCAACAGTAGCGGAAAACATGTGGCAGGAAACGGGATACATATACTGCTAACCAGCGCTAATTGCTTGCTTATAATCAGTGGAAGCTTATTATCCATGCCATGGAATTTGGTCAACGGGTACCAAGTCATGTTCTTGTAAGCAAGTGTGATTTCACTTTTTGGAAACACTGATTACCTATTTCAGAATGAAGAGTTATGTATGTTATTTAAAAAAGAAAATATTCAGATGGCCAAATGTAATAAGCAAGTGGTATTTCGTAACTTCTGAAAGAGTATTCAATCTGGTTGGTAATAATATTGCATCATTTCGATTATGTCCACACAACATTTTAATTACGAGTTATAAAAGAAGCGCACATCAGCTTATTTTATGCAAAATTATTTTGCGGTATTGAGGTAATTTTCTGGTGTAATTTTGGTAGCATTCACAAGGCCCATATCAAGAGAAACGTGAAACCAATAACCAACTTAGGAAGCTTATATCAAAGTCGTCACCTCGTTATTTTAGTATGTATACAGAATGTTTAAAAAAAAAAAGTATTCTATATTTTGACAAGTCGTAGTTTGGACAAAAACAAGATGAAAATGTGCAGTAAACATGGAGTTGGAAACACATATCTGAAGAATTATGAGCATATAATAATCTTCGCTACTGTGAAAAAGCATATCTTCTACTCCTACGACCTACAGACTGCAGAACACAAATGTGGACACATCAGCACAATGAACTCCTATTATTCTACACGGGAAATGGCAGACATTATCTTCTGTTATGGTCTCGCAAATGGAAGCAACCGACGAGTTCGTGTCCTGTATGCTGGAAAATATCCACAACGCAGACTACCATCTGTACAGTTATTTAGTCGTCTTTTCCAGCGACTAGCGAACTCTGGCTCCATTGCTCCAGCAACATCGGGCCATGACAGACCACGCACCATTTGAGTGCCTATTGTGGAGGAGAGAGTACCGCAACTAGTAGAAGAAGATCCTGGAACTATTTTGCATTGCATTGCAGCAGCTGTCGGCATAAGTCATCCTAGGCGATCCTGAATGAATAGTTGCTATACCCATATCATGTACAGCTTGTCCAAGTCCTTAGGCCGCAAGACCATCCTGCTAAATTGCAGTACTGCCGGCGTCTGTAGCAAAAATGTGGTGATGGTCCAAATTTCACAACAAAGGTACTGTTCACAGATGAGGCTGGTTTCCACAGAGATGGGATTGCCAACTTCCATAACAAACATGTGTGGGCAGCTGAAAATTCTCACGCGGTTGAATAAGCATGCCATCAGCATCGATTTTTAATTAATGAATTGATAGGTATTATTTGTGATAGATTAATTGGGCCTGACATACTAACAGATTGACTGGTGTAAGTTATCTGTATTTTTTTTTTTAACGACTAGCCTGTCTTGTTAAAGGAAGTCCTTTTCCAGCAAACGCTAGATATGTGGTTTATGCATAATGAAGCACCAGCCGAAATGTCCGAGAACACCTCACACACACACACACACACACACACACACACACTTTTAATGGGCGTTGGATTGGTCGGGGAGGTCCTGTATCTTGGCCTGCTCTTTCCCCTGACCTTAATCCCTTGGATTTCTGGCTGTGGGGAGACTTGAAAGCTTTGGTGTATGCAACCCCCATAAATGATGTACAAACACTATGGGAGCGCATCTTCAATGCCTGCCAGCGCATCCGAGACCAAACAGGTGTCATTCACAGAGTGCATGATTCCCTACGACGTCGGGCAGAAGCATGCCATACTATGAATGGACACCATATTGAACATCTCCTATAGTAATGGTGGACACGTGCAGTTCGTATGTTGTAGGAAGCACATTACATTAGACGATATGCTGCTTCACAGTAGCGAAGATGAACATGTGCTGCTCATAACGCTTCATGTATACGTTTCAGAACCCATTTGTTTATTTGATATTTTCTTCTTGTTTTTGTCCGTACTAGCACCAGTCAAAATATGTAATTTTTTTAACATTCTGTATAAACACACCTGCCTATTTTAGTTATTTAAAATACTACGAGGAAATTAAAGTTAATAAATTTGCGCTTATGACTTAATTCGACATATTGGGACGATATTTTTGCGCCAAAATCAGAGCGTTAGCACACAGAAGTCGTAAGATATAGGCTACTGCGTGTAACCAACACAAGGTCATAAACAGTCATATGCCCGCACGTACGAAAGAATATGTGTCTATATTATTATTATTATTATTCTAAGTTACAGTGTTGGAAAGGAATAAGTTCACAAGCGTTACATCGCGACGTGTCAACAGTAAAAGAACCAATAAAGGCATAGGGTCTACATAATTTCCTTGACTAATCCTAGTAGTAATTAAACTAACCATTTTCATTTGACGTATGTATTTACGTGCGTACCACACTATCTCTTTGCTTAAAAATGAATATCGTAGGTCGCATTAAGGGTTTGTTCCCGAGTTTTGTTTCAGACTGGTGCCAATAACTCAAATATTTTTTAACCAAAAAGTTTTGAAAAAATTTGAGTCAATCTGCAATCACACTATGCACAATACTGTGGAAGCGTTTTTAAAAATAATGTACCATTCGCCAGCAAAAAAAATAATTTCCTTCATTTTTGCTTATTTTCACGACGAAAAACGTGGTACTTTGGGTAATGTATAATTCTACAAAAAATTCAGCTACAAATTATAACATATAAGTGTCAAAACTGTGCAGCGAAATTTTGATATGAGTATTAGGTAGCAATAAAAAAACATTTTTGAAATCACTGCAAAACTCCGTAACAAGGCCTTAAGAAAGTTTGCAGTGAGCTCTACACTGAAAGAAACGTTTTGTTGTAGTTACCTTACTTCTGTTAAAACATGAACAGCAGTAGTCCAGTTTCGTTATTGGAGCTGTCTGGATTGTTCCCATAACAATATACATTGTAGAAGTAACACAATGTTCTGTGAAAGAAAGATGCTTTTTGTTCCTTCTGCGGGTTAGATTGTTTTAGAAACAATCCAAATTGTACTGAAGAATAAACTGGACTGTTATCCCTATTTTAACAGAAGTAGTGTACCTACTAAAAAAACTTTTCTTTCATTGTAGGCTTCTGATTAATGGAAAGGACGATACTTATCTTACCTTACGTTAAAGTAAGAATGGTCAACTGTTGCTCTACTTACGAGTTGGTGTGTAAGTGTCCCGTACTGTGCGTGGCTTAAAATCTTACATTAAAATTTAGCAAGGTTTTTTTCCCAGTGATGCTTCGTTAATCGAAGCTCACTGATGTGCGATTTAACGCTTTTTCTAATGTTCCTGCTATTAAAATTAAATTAATATAAACTTTGACAAAGAACGTTTGTAACCCGAGCAGTGGCGGTGGAAGGTATTCTTTTAAAAGGGGAGAGGCGGGAAGGCAGGATCGTTGACAGAAGTTTTGCTTGGTTGGGG
>PNEQ01031100.1:0-11030 GCA_003012365.1 Medauroidea extradentata
TCGCTTCAGTGGAATTGCGTTTGTGGCATGATACATGTCCCCACACGAAGCGCATGCGGCACACGGCAACACATGTAGCATGCGGCACCATACCTTGCCGCAGACGACAAGCCGCATGCTACACACAGCCGACAGCTGTCGTCAGCCGCATGCGACATGTTGCCAAAATGTTGCTTCAGTGGAATTGTGGCTTAAGAATATCGGGGATCCCGGTTGCAAACTTGCAATTCATGTTTTCAACAACATAATGGAACTTCGTTTCGTCTGCGCTAATACCCACGGTGATGAGCTGGTATTCTAATTTTACTAACTACATTTTGTGGTCGGACGCTTATAACAGCGGCATACAAACCGATACGCAACTGACCGATAAGAACAGACATGCAAAACTCGCGTTATTTTCTGACAGCTGACTAGACTCCAAGTAACTATAGGCTCGTTTGACGTCTCCCGCTGGCCGATATTGTCGTGACTTGCTGCGGAGAATGCTTACAGGGTAGGGAGGCCAATCTCTGTTAAGACGTAACACACGTAATTGTCAGCACATTAAAGTTCCTGGTCAATTGAATCGTAGATCATGCTCTGTTTTTATAGGAAAGTGAAGTTTAATCTGCTACCAAATTAATACGCGAATTTTGCATATCTCTACCGATACGAATGACGACTGTGGATTCGACACAGCTGTGCTGTGTGGTGCTGTTTGTGCTTTAGCCACTGTAGTAAAATGCTGCAATGTCGGATGCGCCACTACTCGATGATACGATGCGGACATGTCCTAGCACAAGCTACTCCCCTGTGCGCTATGATCCTTCGGCCTGTACATTCTGTGATATCAGAGCAGTTTACCCGGCCAGATGAAGGCAGGCTGTCAGTAAAGTGAGGCATACTACCATTAGGATTGGCTGATTCTGACTGGTGCCTATGGAAGTTGTTTTGAAATGCATTTTTTTTGGCAATAACTTAAAAATATAAAACAATTTCTATGTCTCGCTGGTGTCCTGTATAACTGTGCTGTATGCTGTACCTGCACATGCTTTTTGTCATTCGATTGTGTAATATCACTGCTGGCTTAAAGTGACCCTAAAAGAAAATGTTAAGCATCTCCTGTTATATATAGCATACGACATACTACCTTTCGTATTGTTAAGTAAAATAAATTTAGTTTTTTATTACTATTTTGTTAAATGGCTCAGGATTTAACACACACTGAGATATGAGGTTCACCAACGCTATAGATGTGGTGGACCAAAAATTTGAGTCTTCCTACTCGCCTAGGAGTAGCTACATGAAAGTATGATGCATACCATATTCTTTCCATGATACTAAATTTTAGTCCGATTGGTTGTCACTGTGCATCTACGATCTAGTCAAAGGAAGCTTTAAAGCCATCTAATTAAAAGAAAAAGTAAAATATTTTTGTTTTAAATATTTTGTTGCTGCAAATAAAAACAGTTTTCATGAAGTGCTTGTTTTTAAATAACACACACACTGATGGCCTAAAGCTGATAAATTTCGACTTTGAAGATTTATCAACATAACATTAATTCAACTGGACTAGTGATGAAAATGTAAAGTAAAAACATTAGCCGGCATTCTTTGTTATTTGCTGCACGTACCACTTGTCCCTGACACAGTAAATACTAACCGTTTCAATTCTAACAAGTGTTTCTTTTATTTTTGTTAATTTCATGTTAATATTTTTTTTTTTAATTTCTGTTTTTCTGAAGCTCATCCTTTGTATCTTTATAAACATACTTTTATGTTAACTAATGACTGATGATGATAACATAATATTTTGGACTTATGATTTTTAACAGAATCAGTTTCGAATTGTATTATATTACATATTTGTTACTGAATGAATATGGTCTACTAAAGCTTTCAGATATTCCTATTTTGTATGGTAATTCATGTGTTCAAGGAACCACAGCCCTGGAAAAATTTCATGGAAACATGTTTTAATTAAATAAGAGTAAAATAAAAAATAGTTTTTTTATTTATACTGCTTTAGTCAAAATGTAAAATATTCTTATAATTACGCATTTATATTTCCATTAAACTTCAATACTTAATGACCAGCCGATTCGAATAATGTAAACTATTTTTAATTAAAGTTCACTTTCATAACACGTGTTTAACAACATTTTATAAAGCCATACAATTATATTTTTACATTATATTGTATTTGCATACATGTAAAAATCATGCGATTAAATAATTTTAGATATACACTTCTGAAGATAGCCGAAGCTTGTAATGTTTTGGAAAGAATGACGAGGAAGAAATAAATGTGGCCTTTAAGTAGGCAGAGGAAAGATTAAGTGTATAAATTATTAGTTTACTTGAAATAATAAATGTTAAATTACTAACTTTACTTCTTGTAACGCATAAAACCCAAAGGGTGGAAATTTACGACTTTATCATATGTTACGTACTTCATTTCCTTTCAAGAATAATGGGACAAAATTGCAGAGTGAAAACAAAAATAACTCTTAACTGTCTTTTAAATTATAAAATCACGTGTACAATGAGTTAGTTACAAGCAAAACATTTGGCACATATCCAAATAAATGTTTTATAGATTCTTAATATTTGTGCGTGTTAAAATAAATTAATATTTCTCAACTATGAAGCACTTAGTGACAATAAATTCAAGCGGACTGAATTTAGTATAAATATATACATCGATTAAACACCTATAGTTAAATTATCAGTAAGAAGTCTCATATTACTTATTTTACATAAAATTTTGAATGCTGAAGGACACAAAATTGTTTCTAGGTACATCATAAAAGAACTGTTAACGAATTGTGCACGTCACTGTAGCAATATATGCTACAGCAGTGATAGTAGACTTTAAAATGTGTTTCTACCTGTTTAGGGACAAGACATGCAAAACGAAGAAGACGGAAATATAAACAGTTTCCCTTATAGCATGGGCAAAATATTTGATTACGATTCGACAAAAATCTCTAAGGAGCCGTCCTTTTATGAAATACGCAACATTGACAGCAACGAAGAGCAGTAAGTAAAATGAATGTTGTAAATTATTTTAAGATTTGTAATTTCTTCAACGTGTAGAAATTTATGTCTGTTGTGAACGGAATTTATTCATTTCTGCACTTCAAACTGACGACTGTATGGCCAAAACTTTTAAAGTTAATTTTACGTTCCAGCACTTACATTAGTGTTTCAGTGGTCTTTTAGTAGTAACAAATATTTTCAGCAAAAGATGTTTTAAATAGGAGGCAATAAATTTCCTTCATTGGGTTATGACTTAACGTAATAAAATGAATTTCGCATTTCACAGAATGTTTCAACGGTAAGAAATTTTGAAAATGAAAGTAGCATACAATTATCTAATAGTAATTAAGCAAATAGTTCAAAAATATTAATTGCATATTTCATGGGAACATACGATTTCACCATACGCATAGTTACACAATTGTGAAGTTTTTCCTGTAAGATTATTTGTTTTATTTTATTTATTCGTCTCAATGGTATGTAGCGAAGTTAAGGCGAAGCCATCTTATTTTACACTTAACCACAGTATACATAATGAGAAAGCATTTCGCAATGTAACAGGAGAGGAAAAAGATTTATTGCATTTACATAGCTAAATTAATGAATAGTTTTGCAACAATAAATGTTCAAAAATTTTAAAAAGAAAGAAGAAAAATTTAAAATAAAAAATAAAGAAAAAAATAAAAACATTAACTAACACATTCACTCACACATTCATACATAAGTATATGCCATCATCCACTGTTCATTCTAGATTATGATCTTGTATAAGAAAGTTCAGCACAACTTTTTTGAAAGAGGAAGACTGAGCATATTTCTGCCTCACTGAGTCTCCTAGTGTATTCCAAGAGCGTGCCGTGGCTACCATAAACGTCTTGGAATAGGCACTTGTGCGATGTCTAGGTTTCAGTAAAGCTAGGTTTTTCTTTGAACGAGTGCCAACAATGTTGCAGGAGAGAATGTTAAATTTCTTATAGAGATATGGCGGAGATTTAGATTAAATAACTTTTCTTAAAAGTTGTAAGCCATTATGTTTAGGTCTATATACTAGTCGCAGCCATGACAGTTTTCCATAGTAAGAAGAGATATTGTCTCGGGTTTTAATGTAAAACGGATATATTAATCTTAAATGTTCTGCAATATGTTTGCCTGACTGTAAGTTCACTGTAAATTTCGTCACAATAATAAAAACATCTAAAATTAACGAGTATATAATGAAAAAAAAAAGATAAACATACTTATCGTGTTTTAATGTTTTTTCCGTCATATGACTTACGTTTTCTTCAGTAATCCACTGAGAGTATTAAGAAATTGCCAATTTGGAGAATTTACATCACTTCATGGGACCACAGCAACACTGATATCTTTCAACCGTTATCTAGGCTCTCATGTATTGTGCCTGCCATTCTTGAAAGTGACATTTTACCTTTGGTACTAAATTTTGTTTTTGTCTGCATTAATATGTATATACTCATTTACCTTTGTCATTTCGCTTACGTAAACCTCTTACGAGTATTATGACGACCATTTTGTTCGTAAGGTCTGCTTATGAAATCATCTGGATATTTATATCTCAGCTTGCTGTTTATTATCTCTTCGTATGGTAATTTATACTTTTGCTGGTGGTAGGTATAAATTTTATATTTGTAGGCGGATTTCATTTATGATTTTGATTGTCATATGTGCGTTTGTTTTTCCGCCATCTGCTAAGCAGTACTTGTATCCCATATTTTGGCAGATTCACTGGTTACAAAACAGCTAGGTGTGGTTTGTTTCGCACTAGCGCACCTGTAACACAATTTTGTAATTCGTTAGCTGTGGGTTAAATACAGTTCGAAACTAATAGTAAAACGTTTTCTATACCAGTTAGCGAAAATGTGTAAGTATAGCTTACTGAAAATTTCTATGCCATTTCAAAAATCCAAGTTAAACCAATAAAACGAACCGTGAAAACCCGTTTAAGATTTGAACGCTTTAAAACTTACCACCATCGCGTAAATTTGTGGATAGCGGTTTGATTTATTAAGCAGTAAATATAAGTTAGTTTTGCATGGCGAAAGTACAGTTTTGGATCCGTAAATGGATGTAGATTGCCGAAACGATCGTAAAACTTGATGTTCAGTTGTATTGTCTCATTACCGTTTGCAAAGTCTGTCTGGCAATCCTTGTTTGCTTTATATGAAAATTTATACTGTTAACTTCTTTAGATGGCAATAACTGCTTTACACAGTCACTTCAACAGAATAACCAGTCTATCTTCTAATCTGACACAATCATATAAGTATAACATAGTTTTTTCACTACTCCGTGCTTTAGCTTGACTTTACATGCTGAGACATCATGTATTTGTGATCAACGAATAGTTCAAAGTGGATTGAGGCTCGACCCTTTTGCCCCAGCTCAGTGCAAGATTAGGCCAACCACTAGCCAGAACCTGATTCATGTGTTTTTTTTAAGTATGTTAATTTACTTTTTTGTCGTAATGTTGGGCACTGCACAGTTTGAACCTTGATTTAGATTTGTAGGCCTGGTCCATGTACAGAAAGGCGGCTCCATTTCCATAAACCAGATTAATGTTCATCTCTTGATTTCTTATGGTAAGTGCACTAGGACGAAAAACACACATGATGCATTAGCGATTTGCTCGTAGTAGTGGCATTGAGACTGATTGGGATGTCCTTGTCGCCTTATGCTGCCGAAGCAGTGACGCAACTAGAATATGATTTTGAGAGCAGCAGAAGTATTCATAATTCCATACAGTCCCACATTAAACTGGCCAATACTAAGCATACATTTCTTGTAGTTCTTCATTTACTGCATTTTTAATCTCAATATTATACTAATGATGTCTTTCAACCAATGTTCTCACTATTTTATTCACCGTTGCAGGATTTTGGTGTTGGTTGGTTTAGGAGGGGACGGTCCCTGATACCTCCTTGTTTTTAGGTGTACCTGTGCAAGGAAGGAGGCAATCACTTTGAATTTATCTATCAGTTTACTTAAATTCAGCCTATAAAAATTAAAAATATGTTAACTAATATTTTTTTCTGTATTTCACAGTTCAAAACTGTTTCAGGCATATATGTTTTACGAAGTTTCCGTATTATACTTGGAAATACAACTGTATAATATGACATCAATATTTTTTCGTTAATAATGTTACTATTTTTCAGGTTCGTTTTAAAAGAGCGAGAAAATTTTTATACATCTGCGCAAAGAAGTCAAATAGTATGGCAAATAATGATGCGTGCCAAGTACGATGACAGTGAAAAGGTAAGCTTCAAATGGATTTGTTAGAAAAATATATTCATTACTTTATTAAAAACAGACAATACATTTTATCTACACATATATGTTTGGTTTTTTGCTCGTAAATTGAATTAAAAAATATACATTAAAAACATATCAATATTAAATTGCACTGGAATGTGGTTATAGGCCCTGTACCAAATTTACTTGAAATATTTCACAATATTTACTTTTTTGTACAGTAAATTTAATAAATTTGGTGAAATTGTCTAGAATGAAGTTAGCAGTATTAAAACCTTCTATAAGCAAGAAGTGTTTAAAATTTTTAAAAGTAAAATTTAATGTCCAAAATATACGTGTATTCTACCTGTTTTCACTAAACTGTATAGAGCTCTCTCACTGGGTTGTCACCATTCTTATAATCTGTAATAGACAATAGACGTATAGCTCAGTTGAACATATCGAATTATCACTTTTTGATCCAGGCAGCGCTGCGATCACGAACGTAAGCAATAGACTATATTTGTCCAGAAAATCAATTTTAATTGGAATTTAGTTACGATTGCCAGATAAGGCATTATGTTTGTCAATCAAGTGAATAGATAATAAAGTCAGATGTTTCATGAATTCTGTCAACATAACCTAATCCATACACGTGTTTCTTAATCGTGAGTCGAAGTTAAAGCATGTTGCCTACCAGTGCCATTGATATGTACGTTGTTCACTGTGAATGTTTTACCAAGGTGACATTTTCGATGAATTGAAACATTATATCAATCAATCAGTAAAACCTATTAATTTAGGATTACAGATTCGTATACGTAATATTCTAGCAACCATTACTTTATTAACTGTATAGTAGGTAAATTCTACATACTATCTTATTACCAGATCGCACCTGGCTGTGCAGTATAGCCACGACACACAAACTCCACCTCCCCTTGCATAAGAATGTGAATTAAAATTTAAAAGTGTTCAATATATAATATTCGCAGATAGGTAGCTTAAATGGATCTTCATTCCTGATTCTACATGCTAGTAACCGTTCACAAATCTTAGTACATGATCCTGACATCGTTGAATATTGTGTACTACCTACTGGATGTCTATCTGAAGAGGCTCAAGAAGCAAGTAAAAAGAATTGCAGGAGCTTCAGTGTTCACTAATATATATATATATATATATATATATCACTATCAGCCTCAAATAAAAATTTGATTTTGAGGTAGTTGGTTTCTTATGATCAAGTCATTTCTTAAATGTGAGAGTGTTTACTAGAATATAGCATGCATCATTTTTCTTGTAGAATTTTATTCTTGTTGACAAGCCCCGTCGTTCGACACAATCACATCTGCATCAGCTGCAAATTCACCGATTACATGGGAAATAGAAAGTGATGTCAGTGATTAGGTAAAATGTTAAAATATTATTTTTTCTTTATTCTTAAATTTATTAATATATCGGCCTATTTAAAATAAAATATTTATAGAGACAGATGATTTGAAGGTTTTTATTTATTTGAATTGGCACTTTTAAGCAGTTGGCAACTATTTTATTCATAAATATTATTCCATATGTCATATAGACATGTATTAATAAATAATTTAAATTACTTGCGTCTTATAAGGAATATACAGCATTAATAATTTTTGAGAAATCGAGGTCGGTGACACTAATAGTTTCAGCAGGACAATAACAGTTTATTGAATAGTGTAGAATATACACTGTTCAAAATTAAATTGTAATATCGAACAATATATGAATGAAGAATATGATAACCAAGATAATGTTTATAAATGCACATGCAATTAATAATCATTAAATACAACTACGCCGAATATAAACAAATGTGAGATTTTATACGCAAAACGTCATTAAATTTCACAGAGAGATGTCAACGATTATTTCAGAGCTAAAATATATTATTGCATAATTTATAGCGTCAAATGTTGCATGATCTTTAAGAGCATGTTTTAAAACCACTAACAAGATCATTTGGAAAAACAGGATTGAGTAATAAATTTTTGCCTGTCTGGACAGGTCATATTGGGCACTATGAACCGGTGTGAAACGAGCTTCAGACATGTGGTAACTGGCAGTGTACGATGGTTTGAGTCGGTCGATTAGGACAGTGACCTGGCGTTCATGCGTCTGAAGTGTTGCAGTTGTAGGAATTTGTCTAAACACAGGGAAGGGCATTTGTTGGAAGGTTGAAGACACACTTTTGATCCCTAGCAGTGGACCATTACTGTTTTTAAACACAAGAGGTTTCTGCCGCCACTGCAAGTGCCGGAAATGATCATTTCGATGTGTCTAAGTTCGTTAGTAAGACCTGTAAAATATTTAAGCTATGAACAATTCAGACAGCGTTAGTTGTCCATATACTAAGTCAGCAACAAAAAACTTGAAGTCCTCCCAACATTCTGCCCTAATTCCTAGGAGAATACTAAGGACGACATCTACTCAGTATTCTGTCATATGGAAATGTATAGCTGACTTAAGTTGCTGATGCACTGGTATACCATGACATTGGAAGCAGGATGGAATGCTGTAGTCCCTAAGCGAGTCATCCCTGTCAGGTCCCTGAAGTTCCTGAAAAGTGTGGACTCGAACTGTCTCTGTATTTACCATGGAGTGACGAATCGTAATAGTTGTGTGTTGTAAAATGTTCGCGCTATTGTGGATGCTTCAGTTTTCTCCACAGGCACTGATTCTAAGTCACTGAGTCAAGCAGTCAGTGATTGTCAAACAATATCGAAAACCTTGTGAGAAAAGCTTGTTACGATCGGTAGTCCATCCTTTAAGAAGCTCATGTATCAGAGACTGTGTACTGCTGGCATTTAAAAAAAAATCTTACGCTAGAAATTCAGAATGCCAGTAAATTGGTGAAGCTGTTTTTCAGTTGTCGGTATGCTGGAGTGTAAGATGGATTCATCTTCTCTGGGATGTGCCTGGTCCTATCGGCAAAGATGCTGTGTACCAAAAATAATACTTGTATTACAGACACTCTTAGAGGGGTAAAATAGGAAACCTTACTAACCACTGTGCTAAAAGAGCTCTTTCAGATGCTGATGTTCATCTTTATTACATTTTGGCAGCGATATATCATAAAGGTAAAACATACATACTTATATGCCTCGGAGAACAGTATCGATGAATGTCTCGAAAGTCTGTGTGCAACATTACAAAGCCAAATTACAGGAAAGGCAATTGGGATGTGGTAGTAGGCTATGACCAGGGTAAGAGGTGGACAAATAGTTTTATTGTGGAGTAATGTTAGAGAGGTCCTGTATGTGTGAGGCTGGGTATAACTCTGGGACTGTGCTGGCACTAAGCATGCATTAATCTAAATTTGACCTCCATTCCTCACTCTTCTTGGGTACAATGTACAGGGGTGATGACATTGAACTGTCTCATGGGCGAGCAATGCTAAGCTTGAGCATGGCTTAAACTCTCTTTTTACAAACTGTAGTTTGTCTGGAGCCAAGCCTCATGGTTTGCTACTGTCCAGTAGTGGTACCGATGTGGTGAGCTGGCCTCCGGTGCATAATAGGTTAGGCACTGGTGTACGGTGCATGAGGTCCTGGGTTCGAAACCCGAATCGGGCATGGATGATGTATTGTCCTTTTATCTAGTTTCACCCTTATTTCTTCTGAAGACGCAGTTGTTAAAGGGACGTAAAACCCTCTCACTTCACCTGGTGTGGTGAAATTTTCGGGTAACCAATCGACAGGTACTGCTAGAATACTTTCAAAGTTTTGAGTAACTCAGTGATGTGGAAAGTGTCCTTACACTACTGCCATCATATGTAGACTTTCGGCAGACAGTTCCTTACATCATGGGAATCCATGCCATCGCTCACATATACCAGGTAAACGTACAGTAAACTATAAATATGTGCTAGGTGAAAATATGTCAGTCGTTTTTTCCGCTCGGGAAAAAATGCGTCATAAACAGAAACGAAACGTTGACTGCAACCCGATGTTAAGTCGACACCGTCACAATACAGAAAAATTTCTTTATGAACTTGCTATGACTTAAAGAAATATTTGAGCTAGAGTGTACTACCACTGCGGCTAATTTTATAAAATTTTCATTGAGTAAAACCAAATGAGGTGGCGCAAGGGTAACACATTGGACTTGCATTCCGGAGGAACTGGTTTCGATATCCGGCTCCGGCCATCTTCATTTCGATTTTTCAATGGTTTCCCGAAATTGCTCTGGGCGAATACTGGGATGGTTCCTTAACAAAGGCAATGGTCGACTCATCTCCTATCTCTTGTCGTTGTACCAATTTGTGTGTTACCATCTCTAATGATCTCACTTTCGATGAATCGTTAAGCCCACTTACTGTACTTCATTGCAGAATGGGTAATATTTAAACATTCAAAATCAATTTTAAATCACACACACACACACACACACACATATATATATATATATATATATATATATATATATATATATATATATATATATATATATATATATATATATATATATATCAGTGGCGTCTCGTCAGGGTAAGCAAGGCAAGCAGTGCTTGCCCAGGCAGCTTCCTGACAATTCTCTGATTATAATAAATATTTACTTGTAACCTTGTCACTACTAGAAGCTAACTATGACTCGTGCAGATAGATATATCTTTTACGAATTCCGCTCGGATTACAACACTGTCAATTGGAAGATAAGAACCAGTAAACAACCAAAGCAAGCTGTTGAAAAGCGCTTCCAATATCGCTTCTAGTGTGTAGAGT
>PNEQ01031101.1:0-11031 GCA_003012365.1 Medauroidea extradentata
CTTCTCCTATACTAACTCACAGAAATGATGGCACATCCCTGCCGTACGTGTTGAAAACTTTAAGCACTTTTCAGTGTCCCTTAAGCGAAAATCCTTTTTACTGTTAATATAAATCTACCAATCACAGCCATTATTGCTTCCAAAATAACATTCTATCATAAACAATACATTGACTTTTTCTTACGGATGTACCAATACCATTTTTTACCTATACAGATACCAATACCAATACCAATACCTTTGACCTTAACAGATACTCAAAAATATCGGTACTTGTGTGGAAGTGAATGCATGGGCGATAATACACGTAACATACTTCTTAAATTTTGTGCAGCAACAGATCTTTAGTTTTTCAGTGGTTTCGAAAATATTTTTTTTTTAAACGAAAATTAATACATACATAAAAAATTCATTCTGGCAGTTTTAACACTTATATATCATCGCTTGTATCTGAATTTTTCTGTTGCAATACGCCAAAACGATTTTTAGATATTTGCCCCAAAATATCACAAATTTTGTTGCCAAAACAAGCAAAAATTAAGCAAAATAATTTTTTGCTAGCAAACGGTTAATTATTTCAAAAACGCTCTGCCAAAATTAGGTATTGTGTAACTATACACATTCTCAAATTGTTTGAAATCATTTCGTTAAAAAATATTTGAGTTATTTACAATTGTTAGAAATAAATGAAAGATCATGGCCTTAAGGGGGCAGTTCAACTCAATTTTCGTCTTTTTTTATTTCTACCAGACTTTTTTTTTTCTTCTTATTTTAGACATAAATTGTGACTAAATCTTTCTCCTATGAAATTTGTGTATCCCTCATAGTTTATGCTTAATGAGTCGTAAACGTCAACATTTGCACTTTACGGTTTTATGCACGCCCCTAACACCAACTGACACACCAAACCAAAAAAATGCACAGTGTTGTAGACTATGACCTGACACATGAAAGCAAAAATAATATATTATTGTATTTTAAAAAAAATATATTGAAATTTTTAAAGTTTCATTTAAAAGTTTAGCATTTTTATTAAATACAAACTTGTACATATTTTTTTGTTTTATACTGTTACACACTGTGAATTTTAGGTTTGGTGTGTCAGTTGGTTTTAGTGGCGTAGTGTAAAGTGTAAATTTTGATGTTTATGACTCATTACAAATAAAGTATGAGAGATACACAAATTTACTACAAGAAAGATTTAATCACAAGATTTGTCTAAAATAAGAAATAAATACCTGGTACAAATATAAAAATAAAAAAATATACGTTGAAAATTGAGGAGAAGCGAGCCTCTAAGACAGATATTTGGCGATGATTCATGTACTGTATTTACGTTCTTACATAAGTACCTATTTGCATATTTCACTGTAAAAATTAACAAGAACAGTCCTTTTTAAAAATACTAACCACAAATCACACACACTTTCAACAATTTTTATTTTCTTACATAACAAAAATATCAAAGATAATTAAAAATTTTGATTTGAAAACTTAAATAAAAAGGCAACAAAGTCTACTAGCAAATGTTAGAATAGCTCAGAATTATTTTTGTTTTTAAATTATTTTAGTACTGTCGTTACCTTAGCTGCAAAGGATTCTTCAATTACTGTCCACAAAAGTTACGTTATACTGATAGTTATTTTTATTGTATACTTACTGCTATAATAGCATGGATAAATTATTTGCTGAGGTCTGTTTCATAAACTTATACGTCTTCATACTAGGAGCAAGGATAAATAAAAGTAGAAACATAGTCCAGAAATGAGTAGGCCTACAATGAACCTTCTCTCGACAGGCCGTCACAATGCAAGTTTCCATGCAGCGAGAATCTTGCTCCATTAGTCTACACTTAGAAATAATTAATTCATGTCGTATTTAATTGTTGACACATTAATCACTTGCCTAAAACAAAAGTAATACCCGGCAATTATTGTTGGCATCCATAAGCTATCGAAAAACAAAGTAGTCCTATATGTATATGGGAACACGGTTAACAGTAGGACTAAATAAAAAAAACTGGAACTATATCATTTGATGGTTGATAGCACTAGATTCATTGAACTGTTACATTCCTTAAAAGTTCTGGAGAAATTTGCGTGTCTATATGTTATTAAGACACATTTTCGAGACATTAACAAAAAGCTTACGCCTATCTTTATCAAGGAAACCAATTTTACTACAGGGTAATAAAAATGTATGCAGCCACAGTGAACTGGACAAGACGTCCAGCTCTACACGTTTCTGTCAGAAGATATATATATATTTCTACGAGGCGATATAGACTTGCTGTGTTTCATCCAGATATCTTTGTTTAAAAGCAGGGCGCCGTGAGTGAGTGCTCCCGTGGACATGTGATGTACCCCCTCTCCCCCGTCATTGTGCTCGCCAGGAGACTTGAACTTCGTGAACCTTCGGACATCTTCGGCTGTTCTCGTGCCTCCCCTCCCTTCCACTCTTCTTCCCGGCCATCTGCCGGGTGGAGTGAGCTGGCTCGTGGCAGTCGTCGCCCGTGCTCCGTCTTATGAGGTTGGTCCGCTCTTCTCGTGGCCGACATGGCACCTACTGTACTTCCGTCAGTTCTTTGTAAGTTTCAGTTACATTCGCTTTAGTTTGTTTAATGATTTCTGTCATGCATTCACTTTCTGGTTAATTTCACTCATGTTTGGTGCCATTTCGGCCGCGAGGGGAACATTTCCTTTTGTTTTGTTTAACTCTGTCCCATTCGACTCAGCTACCGATCATAGTATTTAAAATGATTAATGCCGCATTGCGTTCATCCGACGTATTTGTATCCGTGAATTTGTAATTTTTACAATAAATGTAATTGCTTTGAATTTTTGTTGTTAAGTAAATTATTAGTGGTTAGATGCCCCATCCTAATTTTAGTGTGTTACCAGTTTATGTGTAGTAGCGCGCACATGATGGTAACATTCGTGTGATTACTTAACGAGTGCAGGTATTGAATTTGACAGAAGTGAAAATGTCACGGCCTTGCGGTTGTGAGTTATGACGTACATTAATTCGTTGAGGGTCGTTAATAATACTAACTTGGGAGGCTTAGTTGACGTCGATGACGGGCCTGTGTCAGTTCGACAGACGATGGTAATGGAGAAGGTAAATTCTATACCGCAGTTGACAGCCGTTGATCCTGACTCGGTATTGCGTTTTTTATTGTCTGCCGAAGCCGTTTATTATGGCCTGCGATGCGTGAACCATGAAGAGTTCTTTTTGACTTTTTTGTCGACTCGTTTAGTTCAACCAGCCGCTAGTGTGTTAGCGCATGTTACTGCTTCGGCGGTATGTTACGAGACATTTAAAACACATTTATTGGAGAGTGCAGGCGGATCTTCGGGGTGGTCGGCGGCAAAGCTGCGTTACGTCGACAGATTCGAAAGACCAGACGAATCAGTGTCGATGTACGTCAGCGATGTTTTGAGTTGTGCCCGAGCGATGAATTTAAAACGTCCAGAGCCTAAACTGGTGCAGGGCATTGTGGATCGCTGGTCACCCGGTGCTCGTGCGCATCGTTTTTTGCAGCCATCTCCTACGCACGCTGAAGGATTGTGTCAGTTGGCCCTTGAGGTCGATCGTCAGATGGCTTTGGAGACCGAATTTTACAGTCAAGTAAAGTTGGAAGTAGAACCTTGCATAATGACTGGCGTTGACGGCGCACGTGGTGTTGACGATTCAGTCGGTCGGGTGCCAGGGGGCGTTGAATGTGGGCGATTAGGCAGTGCGCGAGGCCAACCCTTGTCGCACGCCGGCAGAGACCACAGTTCGAATGCCGTGAGTTTAAGTGGCAATCAGAGGGAGGCAATAAATAGATTGCCGAGTCGCATCCCGGCCAGCAATATGATTGCTGACCGAGTGAGGCCTGAGCGCCCCGTAAGTTCGAAGTGCCCTAATTGTTGTGAGGGTGGTCATGTCCTGGCTGACTGTCTGCTTTCTCGGGTAAGCCTTGGGTCGCAAGCGTGTTTTGGTTGTAGCAGGCGCGGACATATTAGGTCACAGTGTCCGGGAAACTACTTCACGCCGCCCCTTTGCACGTCAAGCACACGCGGCGTGTTGTTTCCTATGTGACGCGTCATGATTCCTTTGTCTCTGTGTGGTTGTATGGGCTCTCACGTGCCGCCCTGTTAGATACTGGGGCTTCTCATTGTTTTGTTCGCGAACAGTTTTGGGCGCTATTGATGTGTAAGGATCCGCGAGTAGTTAGGACGACACGTCTGCTCTCCAAGTGTGCGTGGCAACAGGTCAAGTTGTAGAATGTCGTCGTTCAGTATTATTGCATATCAAGATCTACCGGTTTTCTTGGACGCATCGGTTCTGGCTAGTACCAGGTTTGACTGCCGATGTCGTGCTGGGCGTGGATTTTTTGTTCCGGGCATGAGGTGTAGTCGATGTCCATGATCGACAGCTGGTATTTAAGTTTGCTCCTGAATCTCCGTGTCCCTTGCATTCTTCGGCTACGTCAGTTTCAGCCTTGTTAGGACGTTTAGCGATGGTAAGTTCTGCGCAAAATGACGACCTAGACCGCGTCTTGCACGAGTACTCCGACGAGATAACGACACGTATGGGTCAGTGTGACGTCCTGCCGTGTAAATTTTCTGTGGTAGATGGCAATTATGCTAGACATCGTTGACAAGATGTTGCGCGAAGGAGTAATATCACCTTCAACTTCGGACTATGCTAGTCCGGCGTTTTTGGTAAAGAAGAAGGGCGGAGGTTACCGGATTGTGACGGATATGTCTAAAGTAAATGCCAAGATCTTCTTGGATCCCTTCCCTGCGCCGAATGTAGACGTCGCCTTGCAGCATTTGGGGAAAGCTCGTGTGTATTCTGTGATTGATTTGAACTCCAGCTTCCACCAAAGTCTTTTGCACCCAGACTGCTGCAAATATACGGCATTCCGTACCCCGTGGGCGCAGTTTGAATTCAATTGTATCCGTATGGGAGCAAAGTTCGGTACGCAGGCATTGTCTAGGGTCCTAGATCATGTCCTCGCGGATTTAAAGTTCCAGTGGGTCTATAATTATATAGACGACATTATAGTCCATAGTTCCAACTTGACTGAGCACTTGGATCGCTTGCGTCTAGTGTTTGATCGTTTGCGCGGCGCTGGACTCACTGTTAATCCGGCCAAGGTCACCTGGGCCGCATCGTCGGTACACTTCTTGGGGTACATTGTTTCGGAAGGAAAATTGTTAACGGATCCGGAGTGTGATCGCCCGGTAGTTGATTTTCCCAGACCAAAGAGCGTGCGTGGTGTGTCATGGTTCTTGGGTCTGTTGGGTTACTATTCCCGTTTTATCCCCCATTTTTCTGAATTAGCTGCGCCTCTAAACATCTTGAAGTGCAAACATGCTGATTTTGTTTTGGGAGATGAACAGCAGGCGAGCTTTGAAAAGCTAAAGGGTGCCTTAGCAAATGCCCCTGCCCTATACATGCCCGACTTCGATCTGTGCTTCGTTTTGCACGTGGACGCCTCTAGTTTAGCCCTAGGTGCCTCGCTGAGTCAATGGAGGGATGGGACACTGTGCCCTGTTGGCTTTGCGAGTCGCACGCTATCCGATGGTGAGCGATGTCTCAGCTCCTTTGAAAACGAGGCTTCGGCGTGCGTGTGGGGAACCGCAAAATTTGATACCTTCCTTAGTGGTGTTGAATTTAACTTGTGCAGAGATAACCAGGCGGTTTCATGGTTGCTGAGTCATTCAAACTATTTCGGTGAGTTAGGGAGATGGGCTTTTGGATTAATGAGGTTTCGGTTCACTATTCAGCATGTGCCTGGTTCGAGCAACTCCGCTGCAGATGCGTTGTCTCGAATGTTAAATCCGGGCGATTATGACGTTGAGCCTTCAGGCCCGTCGTCCTCAGGTATGCTAAGTGCGGCCTTTACTACCAGTGAAGGTTTCTACGTGCGTTTACACAATGCGGAGACTGAGGATCCAGATTGTGAAAGACGTGTCCGAGACATTCGACACGGTGAGGATGTGCCGTATGTCATCATTGACGATCTGATACATCATGCAGGTCGTCGACGGCGGGTGAGGCATTTGTTTGTCCCCGAACAGTGTCGGGCTGAACTTTGACGCATGCTAGCAGCGTCTTGAGCTGTGAAGCCGCCGCCTCATCCTGCCCGTTCCATATTCCCGCACCCATTGTTAATCCTTTCTACCCTTATTACTCCCGTCAGTGCACTCTAACCTGACTTCAAATAAGTAATATAAAGCCTACCTAACCCTTCCTTAGTTATCCTTCGTTTCCAAAAACCCCGGGCAAGGATATTCTTAAGTATTTTTTCTACAAGACGCTTTGCCGCCTTTAGACACGCCATCCGCAGCACAGAGACCACAGAGGAGGAAAGGACCACCCCCTCGCGCCCGAGCCGTCTCTTCATTAGGCGAGCGGCCGGCCAATCACCACAGACCGACCCAAGAAGGGTATAAAAGAGGGAGCGCGAGCCACCGAAATCAGTCGCAACTTACATGCCACACAGTTGAGTTGTAAGAGCAGTTCGTCTCCGAGTAGCGACCTGTTTGCTACTCTCTCTGAGCAGTACCCCTGCTAACACTGAAAGGTTCAGCTGCGGTAGATTTCTCTACCCTCCACACCACTGCAAGCTACAGCTCCAGGCCCGGAAGACCAGCGACCGCCGGATCCCTTCCAGAGGCGCCCATCACGACCGTGAAAGCCTTCTACGCCAGCTGTCCAGCTTCGCCAACCAAGAGCCGCTTTCCGAGGCGTCGTCACCTGCATCAACGACTCTCCCCACGGAAGATAGTGCTCTTCGGTTCCTTCCTACACGCCCTTCAGGCTTTTTAGGCAAAGGGTGTTTCAGTTCCATTGTTGGCGTATGCCCATAAACAACACAGCACATCATTCCTTTATTTTCTTCTCTCACCGTACCTTTCCACTGTTGACAAACCCATCCATCTGCCAAACACCTGGGACCCCTGCATTCCATAGGATCGCAACGGGAGTTTGAAATCGGGTCGTCTTAATCATTCTACGACTGGGAGGAGACGTAAAGCCGCGCACCTACCAGATTTTCTACATACGCCCTCTGGAGGTAGCACGAATACATTGTGCTCTTTCCGAGCGGTGTCAGGTCTTGTCTTGACTGGGAGAGGTGAAAAGGCATCGGGACGTGTTGAGGCGCACTTCTAGCGCTCCTCTAAAAGTCTGGCTGCCCAGCGCCAACAACAGTGCCACCGCCTAAAGGCTTTTCATGCCACGACAGGCGATCCTACGGGATATCCGTCTCCAACAATCAGCTAGCTGTATCACTCCACCTTCACAGTCAGGCTATGCCTAAGAGGTCAGGTAGGAAGTTGAGGGCCCGACAGGAGTTTGCCAAGTTAGTACAGAAGGGACTGGAGGTTAGGGATCCTGAGACAGGGGTGTATTGGATCCAGAGGGAGGTCTTCGCCACCGCTCGACAAGGCACACCACTCAATGGCCACGCCATTGTCCGGCTGGCATTACAGCCCCCTGGTGGATCAGCCTTCCTTAGTACCCCCTCCTCCACACCCGTTTCCATCTCAACCCCATCCTCGCCTTGTGGACCCCCATCCGACGCAACTCCTAACCCAGGCACTTCCGTGCAATCCTGTCCGGGGTATCAGCGCCCCATTGTTGCCACTTCTTCCTTTCCAGTTTCGGCTACACCTGCTGTGGAAGAGTAACCTCCAGTGCAGCGCTAGATTCCCTCGCTGTAATAGCCTTTACGAGGTGAGGAGAGTCCGACGAGGAAGACGGCGGTCGACGCTTCAGGAGTGCATTCTTGGAGTGGGGCACGTCGCCGCCTAGCCATCGCGCCCTCGCCAACAGACTTCCCGCACCAAGACGTTTCGGTTCACCAACGTGACCTTCACCGCCCAAGACCACCGCTGAAAGCGCGTCAACTTTTGGCGTATTTTCACGACTCCCCCTTTGGGGGACATTTGGGCCGGCAAGGCACATTGAAGAAATTGTGCGGCCGTTTCTACTGGCGTACAGTGGCTAAGGTTGTTAGAGAATATGTGCACAAGTGCGATCTGTGTATGCGTGCTAAGCCCATGCAGAATTCGAAGGTCAGGTTGTACATCGATCAGGTGTCTTACTGTTGGGAAGTCATCCATTGTGACGTGTTTGGACCTTGCTAGCAAGGTCCCGCGGGGGGGAAATAGTATAAGGCCTATATTACGAGGGTTAATGATTATGCTTTTGATTTGAGTGCCATATATAAGTGAGTAACATTAATACTCTTACTGTAAAAGTATTGTGTAAGGTATGATCTCATGTGTATTAAGGGATTCTTGTGATATCATTTATACTTTTATCACCTCTATACGAGAGGATACATTTTATATATATATATATATATATATATATATATATATATATATGTTGGTTGTGTTATATACATGCAAGATGATACGAAGTGGTGCTAATAAGCAAATTATACAGGTGCAACGTGTGTATACTAAAGGCATTTATTGTTAGTTGGTGTATGTAATCTAACATTTTCTGTACATTGCTCGTCGGTGGTATACCTTGGGATTATCAGTTTTTTCTCAAAATGTTACATGTGCTGTCGGCTGTTCGAGGATTCATTCCCTTTCCTGTGGCACGTGGCAGCTGATTTCTCCTACGTCTTGCCTGGTTGGAGCGGAAGGACTCCTGTGATTTGGGAGCCTCCCCGGCAGTGCGCACCCGGAGGGCCTTTCCCGGGTCATCAGTATCGCTCCCCAGAGTTAGGGGCAGGATGCCCCCCCCCCCAATCGGATTGTGGCGCTATCATCTAGACTGTCGGCATGGCTTGAAGCCTGTAAGGCCGATAGCTCAATAAACAACGGGGGAGTTGAACTGGACAAGGCATCCAGCTCTACACGTTTCTGTACGAAGATATATATATTTCTACAAGGCGATATAGACTTGCTGTGTTTCGTCCAGATATTTTGTTTAAAAGCCGCGCCCCATGAGTGAATGCTCCCGTGGACATGTGATGTAGCCCCTCTCCCCCTTCATCGTGCTCGCCAGGAGACTTGAACTTCGTGAACCTTCGGCCGTCTTCGGCTGTTCTCGTGCCTCCCCTCCCTTCCTCCCCTCTTCACCGCCATCTACCGGGTGGAGTCAGCTGGCTCGTGGCAGTCGTTGCTCGTGCTCCGTCTTATGAGGTTGGTTCGCTCTTCTCGTGGCCGACATGGCACCTACGGTACTTCCGTCAGTTCTTGGTAAGTTTCCGTTACATTCGCTTTAGTTTGTTTAATGATTTCTGTCTTACATTCACTTTCTGGTTAACTTCACTCACGTTTGGTGCCATTTCGGCCACGAGGGGAACGTTACCTTTTGTTTTGTTTAACTCTGTGCAATTCGACTCAGCTACCGATCATTGTATTTAATATGACTAATGCCACATTGCGTTAATCCAACGTATTTGTATCCGTCAATTTGTAATTTTCACAATAAATGTAATTGCTTTGAATTTTTGTTAAGTAAATTATTAGTGCTTAGATGCCCCGTCTTAATTTCAGTGTGTTACCAGTTTATTTCCAGGACAATTGGCTCTGACGGGCGTGTTGTGCGGGCCCGTGTAATACAGGCTAGCAGCACTTTGTGTTTATTGTGGTAGCACAAATTGAGCGGCATACGTCTGAGTGAGACGGGCTCAACACAAACGTACGAACACTACATAAACACTGTAATAACCTAGCCAATCAAACGTAATATCAATAAACTACATTAGTTATTTTCATTTTAAAAATAAATTTTTCCCCAATTGTCTTAGGTTAGTTCTGCTCAAATTCGTGCTCCCGTTACCTCAACAAGGAGGCAAAAAATATATATAACCACAAAACTACGACAGTGTATAATATCTATTAAAATGTCTCTATTTAAATATGTTCTTAAGTGACTTTGAAATGTTATTTCTTATTTTCTCACAAGTGGTAACACAAACCACTAGGTAGGCCTAAATGACCATTGACTTGCAGTGTTAATCTGGGAGGAAAGAATTGAAAAATTAAAACCTTACATTGACTCCTGCAAATATGTGATTCTAACAAAATACAACTATTAATTTCATAAACGGGCCTACGGTTCCTTTAAAATCCTCGAATTAATTAAGCCTATTCCCATGCGAGGCTAAAAGAAGTAGGCCTAGGCCTACAAATTACCTTGCAATAGTAAGCGATTTGCACAGTACACTGTTCTGACATCACCGGTCAAACCGTCCATTCACTGAGAACATAAACAAAGACAATAGCAAAACACACAAACATCATCAGCTGACTGTTAAACTAATAAAAGCAGTGAACTCTTTTAGCAGAATATGTACTTTGTTTAAGAAACCAGGATTTTCTACACTGCTAGCAACTTTTTATTTCACAGCAATTTAGGAGCTACTGTAATTATAGTGTTTATGAAGTAGGGCCTAGGAGTATAAAATATGCTGGTAAATAATATGTGCGGTATCTGCACAGAAAAAATAATGTTACCTACTTATTCTGTGGTACCGGTATAGTTGTAAGCAAAAACTGCAAAAAATACAGATGCCGATAAACAGCAGATATAGCCAATTTTACCAATACTGAGTATCAGTTATCAGTATCGGTACATCTCTACTTTTTTTCTCAAATATGTGTCACGACATTGTAAACTATTTCATGTGCATCTCTTCAGTTGTACCATGTAACTCCGGTCCCAACATGACGCTGGGCTGGACCGACCCTTACACAGCCAAGTCAAGCAGTAACTGATCCCCCTCCACTTCCCCTACCAACCATACTGTGACGGGGCCTGCTCTACGTCACGTCTACGTTGTTGTTACTATCTAGATGTTGGAGGTTATGATGCCCTTGCTGCCGGCGACGACTTATCTAATTAGACTTTTCCTTGTTTGTTATTAATATGCCCGGATAGCCTGAGGAGTTTACCTAAGGAGTTTATATAGAAGAAAAAAAAGGAGCCAATTTCTTTAATAACTTTCAGTCTTTTAATAATAGTTCACCAGACGTACATGGCACAATAACGTACAAAAATTCTTTC
>PNEQ01031102.1:0-11032 GCA_003012365.1 Medauroidea extradentata
CGTTGAAACATATTCCAAAGTCTGTGTAAATATATGTTGAAAGAGTTAAACCGTTTAGAATGCTGCGTAAGAAGGCGGCAACCAGTGAAATCGAACGTAGCTCCGTCGCTAGCGCGCCGCGAGCAGAATTCAAGCCGGTTGCGGGTGGGTAGGCAGCCCACTTGCCAGTTCTGTGTTGAATCGAAACATACTGTACATGGGAGCAGTACACTGAAGTATCCTACTGGTGTAACCCAGGCCTGCCTAAGCCACATAAACACGTAGGCGCAGACTCAAAGAAACGACGAAATGGAAATATTCTAAGACCTGAATTACGATGACTTCACGTTCATTTATCAATTAACACTTAATCTCGCCCACGTGTACGTAAGACGTGTCCGATGATTAAAGGGCCATATTAAAATTAATCACGTATAAGCAATAAAAAAAATGGAAAATAATTTGTGGAGCACAGCCAAAGATAAGACACAATAGAAGACATTATTTCAAAAAGTGTTTGGCATAGATCACGTGCTCTTCCTTCACGTATTACGTCAACTTGAAAGCTCGACATTGACTTTGACAGTATTTTCGTTACGTGAAAGTGGTCGTAAGTTTAAAGTGACGCGATCGTGACAGGTTCCGTTCAAATATGTTCGTCAAGATGTTCCCTACGTACGTAGAAGTGAAAGTGAAGTGATCGTAATCCTGGTCTATGTACCATATAAAAGTGTACGTTTTGTTCCTAAGTTAGACTGTGCCGTTTACTGTTGTAACATTTGAATTCTGCCGCCCTCTGTAGTATGAAAAGATCGATCGGATCAGCATTCGATCATATGCTTCTATAAACATCTAGGGGAGAGGGTGGGGGAGAAAGAGCATTGATGACGGCCAAGACAGTCAGTGTGGCATTCCATCATAATGTAATGACAATATTTTGTTTATTATAGAAGATGTACATAGTAATATTATGTACAGTTGTACAATCTTAGCACTTTTTCATTTATATCACTGGCACATAGATGGTGTTGTAGCGTGTCACGCGAATCCCGTTCTACGCGAAACCGCTTAACTTATTCCTACTGTGGTTATCTACGAGTAGAAACATTACATGATTTCGATGCCCTCAGATTGGCTAAAAATGTCTGCTAACTCCGAAAGTGCCACCTGAATTCGTATAGAGCAAAACGAGATGAATGCGTGCTTTACTCAATACTATCCGAAAAAAAGCATTTTGGGGTCACCGCGTTAATTCCCACAGGAACAGGACTGCTACGAAAACCTTGCACGCCGGTTTAACTCGCGAGTCTACTGTGATTCATTGGTAGATGAATACTGCAGAATTATTCAAAGCAAAAATGTAGGTATGTGGCATAGCATGTAGGCAAGATTGGTGAAGATTCCCTAGAACAAAAACTTTCACTTCTCGAGGTCACGTTCGGTCACAATCGCTATCTCTTTCTGGGACTTTCACGTTTATTCTCTGTTTTCTTAAAATTGGAACAAGTTTTAAATTTAGTACATATATCTGTTCACAAACATTGCCGCTTTGTTGCCATGCATTGAAACTGATTTTCGTAAGAAATACCTTACGCCTTAAAAATGACTGATGCATTGTAAATTTTGCTGATTTATCCACATATTATGAGCGTATTATTTTTATTTTATACCCTAAATTAATGTCTATATTACACGGTAGCGGTTATAAGATTTGTTTGAAGGAAAAAACTACCATTATTGTTTGATAGCACCGTAAAAATTTTAACAGTTATAACTGCTTGAAATGAGACCTATTTCTCTAACAGTGGAACTCCGTTTAAAACTGAGTTTTTTTATCGGGACATTCAAAGCCCGATGCAAACTGTGTTCGGTATTCACCAACTTTTGTAGCTGTGTCGATTCAAACTGATATTGACGATATTGTCCAAGTTTCACCTTATAAGCGTTTAATTAATTTACTTTCTTCGATATCTATTCACGCAAATACATAATTTTAGATACACGAAATGTGTTTTCTCTTAGGCGTAAATTTTTGAAACTCCTTTAGCCATTACATGTAATACATGTCTCCAACAAAATGTCAGTGAATAAATATTTTACAAAAAATTGGCGTAACTGTAACAGATATTTGGAACATAACTAAAATTTTCCGAATCGTCACAACTGTATTCACACAATTTTTCAAGTTATAAATGAATTTGAGAAATCATAAAAATATTTAAAAAAAAAAAAATATATATATATATAATGCATGTGTTGGGTCCTAGCCATAAGGCGTGTAGGTTAATGGGTAACACACCAATTCACAATGCGGGTCCTGAGAGTGGGACCATCCGGCATGTGGTGGGGATTGTGGTGTGCCCATGTGTGACTGTTCCTTTCGCTACTGTACTCAAGTTCACCATTCAATGCTGCAATTAGCATGGCGCAGAAAGCCGCTGTATTGCCTACATCGGCGGGGTTACACTGCGTCTTCGTATTTTGATTCGCATTTTATCGAAAACGGTTTACCCGAGTGTATTATCACAAGAGCTACTTTCCCCTTCATTTTGCGCGCTAAACAATGAAACGCATAGAGTATTTTATTACCGCTTGGTATTTAAAAGTTATTTACATAATTAGGTTGGGTAACCCCTACATAAGCAGTGAAGGGGAACGTTGCGTCAGCCACACTTTAACATATTTATTTTCTCCGAATTATAGAGCTCCATGCCATTTTTGGTGGCGCCATCTCTTATAATTTCTAGTATTCTTTTTTTATGCATTTCAAAATTTAGTTTTCAACGTCGTGTAATATAGTGTTGGTCAATATAACACCACCTTATTTTACATAAACAGTCCCGTGGAGTTTGGCACATTGTTGTGGCTTTGCCTGGCAAGTCGGACATCGAGAGGTCCGAGCGGCAATCAGGTCAGCGTTGGGAAACCACGGAAGGCAGCAACTCACCTCACCCCCTCCGCCGGGGACTAGTAGATCGAGCCCCAGCGGGTGCATGCTGCTCGTTCGTCGATGCCGTCTCCTCATCAATCTAGCTCCGGTAAGGTCGTCAGATCTAGTTATGTGGCATCAGCTCTTAACTTGACATAATAATTTAATAATCAGTAATATTGCGCTCCCCTCCTAAATAGAAGGCCTTGTAACCTATTTTGTATTCGGTGTACCTGCCATTGTAGTATATTAAATGCCCGTTTAACCATAACTGTCTCTTAGTCTTTTAATCCTAAATAACATATAAATAAACCCACAGAGTAGCTACCATCTGAATGACCCCCCCCCCCCCCAAGTAATAATAACCAATAATCAAAACCACAAATAATAATTACTTAAATATACATTTTGTAACACTGGTGGAGGTGCCTTTCGCTCTTCACCTCTCACTGCCAAGCCACCATCCCCCAAATTAATACTCTTAAAATTTAGTCAAATTATTAATTTAATTAATTTCCCCACCCACCTGTAAAATCTCGTAGAAATACAAAGTCAAAACTCCAATGGTAGGTTTTTAATTAATCTCGCAGCAAGCAATTGTAAATCAACCTCCGTCTCCCAAATAATCAATTAACTTTGATTAATTGAATTAATTAATTCCCCCACCCACCCAACCAGTAAAACTTCTTACATCTTAAAATTAAATAGAAACATGTACTCACAGAGTATCATGAAGGTTGACAGTTACACACACGAAAAGGACGACACATTTTACGCGGAAGCGCGAATTGCTACGTTTCGTCACGCATGGCTTCGTCGGGCGAAAAGAAGACACTGTACTACAATATGGCGGACGGTAATTGGCTAACCTAGCGGCCAGGAAGTGAACTAGATAGGTAGGCGGCAGATTTTAAAATGAATTGTGGTTATCGGAGGTCGAGGCCAGGTGGCTGTCTGGATTTTGTTATGTATTGGTGGGCCAGTTCCCATCACCTTAGTTCTGCATTATTAATGGATGGTTTTAAGGCTTTCACCACTCTGGTTGTGTAGCAGGAATCAAAATCTAGATTGTGGGATGCTGCATGTGTTGCAACTGTCTTGTCTAGTGAGTCCACATTGGTACCAGCTAGGGTCTTTTTGGTGTCGGCCCTGTGGCCATTCATCCTCTGCCTGAGGGTGTTGGTAGTGAGATCAGTGTACTCAGACGAGCAATGTTTACACTGTAACTGGTAAATAAGGTTCTCTGTGGCACTGTTGTAGTTGCCCAGGATGGGGTAGGTTCAGTTAGTGAGTCGGCTATTGAAAGACGTAGATGGTTGGTGTATGGCACATGTGCCACAACGTGGGCTATTGCACAGATGTGATCCCTTGGTAGTGGTGGGTGTATTGACTATTGGACTGGACGGTAGTTTGGGGCGAACAAGTTTGTTTCCGAGATTCGGAGGGTGTTTGAAGACCAGTCTAGGGGTTTTGGAAAATAGGTTCTGAGTGAGAGGTGAAGATGTTAAGATTTTGTGACCAGAGTTGAGGATGGCTTTGAGTTTGTCCAGACCTTCATGATAGGGTACCACTAGAGGTATGTAAATGCTGCTGGTCTTGGTAGGAGTTCCCTTACCAGGTATGGCTAGTTGGATTTGGTTGTGGACCAGTTGTTTCGGGTATCCTCTGTCACAGAATGTCTGAGCTATATGGTCTCACTGTCTGTTAAAGTCCTCACTGGAACATATTCGTTTGGCTCTAGTTGCAAGGCTGTATGGTAGGGTTTTTTTTTAGCATGGAACGGATGATAGCTGTTGAAATGAAGGTATTTCCGCCTGTTAGTGGGTTTGGTGTGAACTGAGGTTTGAATCAGGCCATTGTGGAGGGTGAGTTTCACATCCAGGAATACTGCGTGAGACTGCGAGTACGACCAGGTGAAATCGAGCATACTGTGCGGGTTCAGGTCATCTAGGAATCTGGTAAGGGTATCTTCTGTGGAGGTCCAGATCATAAAGATGTCATCGATGAAGCACATCCAGCAGAATGGTAATGTTGGTTGGTGGTTCAGAAAGTTTTCCTCCAGTTTACCCATGAACAAGTTAGCATAGGAGGGGGCCATATGAGTATCCATGGCTGTTCTTCTGACCTGTAGGTATACTTTGTTCTGAAACCTGAAACAGTTGTTGTTTAATGTGAGTCTGGCTAGTTCGACTAGAAATGCAGTGGATGGTTTGCTGTCCGAAGATCTTTTCTTCAGGAAGTGTTCTATGGCTGATAATCCTGCTGTGCGGTATGTTGGTGTATAATGAGGTGACATCAATTGTGATCAGATATGAATTGGGAGGGATGGTGTCCAGGTTTTTAAGGCGTTCCAGAAAGTGGTTTGTGTCTTTGATGTACGATGGTAGCTGTTGCACCCATGGTTGTAGATGGGCGTCCACTAGTGCCGAGATACGTTCCGTAGGGCTGCCACATCCTGCCACGATGGGGTGTCCTGGAGGTTGCAGTTGTTGCTTGTGGATCTTGGGTAGTAGGTACAACACATGTGTGGTGGTGTTTTCAGGAGTGAGCAGTTTAACAGATTTTAACAGAGTTTAACAGACTTATTAGTTATAATATTAAAATTTCTGTTCAAACCAATTACATTTATTATCATACTCAAATATTATATTTTAGTTGTTATTAAAACATAATTTCAATTGTTCAATCAGTAAATCAATTCTGAGATTTAATAATTAAGTTATTATAGAAATTTAAAACAATTAAGTAACTTTATTGCAAATTTCCTTTTTATAGCATTTTGATGCATTTACATCTTAATTATTTCTCTGTGTGTGACGTAATTACGTAATTTCATTAGAATAGTTAATTACCACGTTCAGCATTTAATGTAAAATTTAAAACATATTTTAATTTTAAAACACAGTTAAAGTCTCAGTAATATTCGTGTGGTCGCTAATGCGAGTCCTGTATTTCCATAATGTAATGCCATATGTACTTCCTGCAGTCATTTAATTGATTTTCAATAGTACATGATATTACTATTCGCTGCCATATATGGAAGGCAGAGTTCATCCAGTAGCTTCTTCCAGTTCGCACGCACACATACACGGCGCTGCGATCCATTTACAAGGAATTCGCAATACAGCTTACATGGCTGCCAACTTGAGCCGAGCGGTGATGCGAGTCCAGGTTGACAACTTATCTTACGTTACCATCCCATATGTTAGAAGATGTTTGTTAGTCTTTCCACTTTACATCATTTCATTATTCTTTCACTTTCCCAAGAAAGGTGAGGTAACACAAGTACTAAGTAGGAGAATCGTTGTGTCCATTCAGAACTGTGGTCCAGGACTTAGCCAATCATGAGGTAGCAGACATAAAACATATGTTACAGCAGCAGGGACAGGTGTGTATGATGGGTGAAAAAACTGTGTGGTAGGAACCTTTACAGTAGAGTGAGTTCTCACCTTCTCCTCTTTTCTTCATTTTCTTCGATTTGCGCATCCGGCGTGCGAATTTGGTCTCTGCGGGTAGAGGGACCGCTCCTTTTGCTCTGCTGGCCGGAGCTGGCAGTAAGGAGCAGTTTTGGGCGTTCAGCCGTGGGTCCATGATTGCGACACAGTTGATCTTTTTAGGCAGTTGTACCTGAGTACGACTAGCCTCCGATCCCCTATATGGTGAGCTAGAGAGCCGATATTTCCCTTGTGTTTGTCTCGTAATTTCTCTTGACTACGTACATTTCTTTATGTAACTTTCTCTTTCTACTTTTTACTCAGCATTTCAGATTTGGAATAAAGTAACCAGTTAAATGTCTTACGCTTTAGATAGCACTACATTATTATTATATAATTTAAATAGAAAATAGTAATTTAAATAATTCAATTTCAAAAATAGACAAGCACTCTCACAGTAGGTTAACATAACATTTTAAATAGTACAAGCAGTATTGATATCCGCATTACATACAGTAAATTAATAATTATAAACGGCACGTACAATTATAAGTATCTCCTTCCCGATACCATAAATGATAATAATTCGCTTGGAATGAATGATATTCGTTATGTTAAACTCTAACTTTTCTTCAGTTGGTTTGACATAATGGGATGAAGACTTTCAGTGTTAAGTCACTCATTTCAGAGGGAATATTTTCTTCCTTACTCTTTTCTATCGTCGGCGAATTGCGCGTAGTGACGTGCGATTTTTGTCTCTGGGAGGAGTGGTGCCCTGCCCTAGAGAGATTACCTTCGAGTCTTGTTGCTGCTGTGGCTAATCAAACCATAGGGTACAGCCATGGAAGCGTTGGGAGCCCTTGTCAATGTGGGGGTAGACATGCTACACATTGTCTGTGTCCAGGTACCTGAATACTCTGGTCGCCCTTCTGAAATGAGTCATGAATGCAGTTTTTTTTTGTGTGTCCGAGTTAATTGTCTATCGCTTTTCTGTTAGTTACTATATATTACTATTCCTCGAGTATTTTCCTTATGTAGTTTCTCTTTTATCGGTACTTTCCCCTGACTGCTTAGGCCTATATTTTTGTATACTATTTATGTTACAACCAGTATACTTATACTTATACACAGTGATCCATTGGTTAAGTTATAGCAATTTAACAATACAATAATAAATGTTTCAGCAAACGCATTCACAGTAGGTAATATTAATATACTTGTCACAGTGATCTATAGGTACAGTTAAAATTATTTTAAAATAAAATAAATGTTCCAGCATGCGCACACACAGTAGATAATATTAATACATTTTGACAGTATTTTATTGAATAAATAATTCCTTGTAGAATATTTAACAAGTTATAGTGACAGCATCGCACAGTAAAAATAGCAATAATTTTACATTTCCACTTAGTAATATTTCAATAGAGGCAGACCAATTTCGGTATTTAATTCAAAATTTTATAACTAAATAACGTATATAATACGGAGGGAGAGCACGTCAATAGAACAGTAATAATATGGTTTATTACTAATTCAAAGATCAACCAAAGTAAAGGAAATAGTAATCCGTGAAAAATAATAAGTACATTTATTTAAAGCTATCCCTAAGACAATATGTTTAACTCACAGAATCCAAGGACAGCAATTGCATGCACAGACAGCAAACATGCCGAGAATCGAGCTGAAGTCCTCCGGAAACACCGTCACCGTCGACAACACCATCACCAACTACATATTCAAACACTGTCACACTTTTACACCACACATTTACGCCTCACGCAACATACACATGTTTGAATTGTATTTTATAATAAATACAATCTGTGCCTTAAAGTGAAAAGAATGTATTTTATAAAATAATTCGAATTAAAATTGAAAATTATTTATCAAACAAGAATATTAAGTAAAATAAAAATTAATATTGCTGTCCATAAACAAACATAAATATCCATATAGTAAGGTAATGATCAATAGTTTAATTTGTTCTCAATAGAGATCACTTGTAAAAAAAGAACATCAATAACTTTTGTAAATTTTATAAGAGAATGTTTATGTCTGTATGCCATAAAGTTATACACCGTGCCTAAAATACAAATACCAATAAAATCTAAGTAATATTGATAATTAGAGTTTTGGGAATATAATAATACACACTATAAAAATCTGATTTGTAATAATAAATACGGATATTACAGTCGAAATTTCAGTTATCTATTGGAACATAAATTATTATAAAAAGATCATAAAAGTATCAATTTGACTTAATGTGAAAAAAAAAAAAAACAATTATATTTGTGTACACTTTATTTTACATACAGAATATAAACAGGAAAAGGCATATTAAAAAATTTGTTAACATTAGTTCATAGGTATACATAGCTGAATTCATATAGCATAAGTTTTCCGTATTCCGATCCCAGCAGAGTTGAAATTTAGGGGTTAGTATGCAGCTGCAAATATATTTTAATTATTTATTCAGATTTGTTTCAGAATACGATAATTTTTGCATTTACTTCTAAATTTCAACTTTCCTTCTTATTCTATGTCCAAATCCTATGCCATGGCCAACCAAATGTAAGTAGTTATAAAACAAAAAAGATAAGACTGAAACTGTAGACAAAAAAAAACACATGTTATTAGGTAGTAGTTAGTAGTTATAGTCTTGTGATTTCTGTTGTTATAAGATTATATTATCTTTCAGCAAACTCACTGTAAACATAACACTCCATTTGTAAGAGGAGAGCGATATTGTTTTCAATTATTATTATTATTATTATTATTATTATTATTATTATTATTATTGTTGTTGTTGTTGTTATTTTCCAATAAATGATGTTAAATGTTATATTTTACCTTTTAATAACGTACATGTGATATGAGACTATAGCTTCTAATGAATAGTTTTTTTTATTTGATTGCCATATGTATACAAAACATTTAGTACAGCTGGCGCGATTCGTGATACCACACTCGTTGTGTCTGCCGCGGTCGTGTGGAAGAATTATGCACGCCTTGCACAAGTTCAAGGACACACCGGCCAACCTTCAGAGTACAGCTGATGCTTGTACACAGACTGTCAACTTCAAGGAGGCAGTTCCTTCACCTTAGTTATCCGTCTTTCTCTAGTTAGTCCGTCTAAGTAATTCCTATCCACAATGAAGAGTTTGACCACCTTCTCCATATTCCCACTGTCAGAAAAATTACAGATTTGAGTCCAACTTTCATATCAATCTTGGACCGGCCTAAAGATCCAGGGACGGATCTTATTCGGAAATTGGGGGGTAATGTTGCGGCTTTGTCTGGCAAGTCGAACAGCGAAAGGCCCGAGCGGCAATCAGGTCAGCGTTGGGAAACCACGGAAGACAGCAACTCGCCTCACCCCCCTCGTAGTTACACAATACTGATGACAAGAGCGCCGATATATGGCACGGTTACAAAGTAAACTAGGTATATCGTCGAGCTGTCATCCACCAGCACTCATCCAATAAACAGCAGTCCAGCTCTTCTCCGGGCTCGGGGTTCGAGTCCCTGCGGGGGCGTGTTCGTCCGTCGATGCCGTCTCCTCATCAATCCAGCTTTCGGTAAGGTCGTCAGGTCTAGTTAGGTGGCAGCAACCCTCGACTTAATTTAATATATTACTAACCAGTAATATTGCGCTCCCCTCAAGTTAATATAACACATTGTAACCATTTTTGCATTCCGAGTACCTATCGTTCTAGTAGAGTAAATACCCGTTTAACAATAACTGTCTTATTTATTTATCTCTAAATAACTCTTAATAAACCCGCATTAGAGCTACCATCCGAGCGAGTCCCCCCAGCAAAATAACAAACTTAAATACAAACTTTGTAACATTTGTCATTAGAGACGGTGATGCGCAATTTGGGAAAAAGACAGAAGCTGGGAGAAGAGTTTGATATTTGTACGAAATATGGTTTGTTTTGCAGACATATATTATGACTATTTTCACAGAAATGGAAACGTTCTAGCTTTCATACTTTTTTACAGTGGCATGCCGATGTCGAAGCCCAAATTTGCATGAAACAGTTTTATACAAGAACAGAAAACCAACTGACTCACAGAAATTAACTAATTCACACTAAATAACAGTGTCACGCACTACGCAAAGACATGCACTGAAATTTTTTGTAATTTTCAAAATAATTACATAAAATTGACAAATTTGTATTCAAAATTCAGAAAATTTTAAAAAATACAAAAAAAAAATATTCAATGTGGGTTTTTATACCAACGATGTCTAGACGTAGCGCGTGACACTGTCCTTCACTATGAATTATTTAATTGCTGTAACTCACTTGGTTTCTGTTTCGTGTATAAAACCGTTTCATGCAAATTTGGCCTTTGACCTGACAGTATACAAAAACTACGCAAGTCAGAAAATTTTCGTTACTGTAAAAATGTAAAAAATAGTCTCGATAAGTAGGTATGTATAAAACAAACCATATCTCGTACAAATATATATATATACAGGGGTGCCCACAAGGGGGGGTGACGACGCAGACTGCGTCATTAAAATTTCAGGGGGGGGGGGGTTGTTAAAAGTGAGGAAAAAGATTTAACACATTATGATGCAAGAACAACATTTCTACGAAAATTTTATTTTCATAATGAGAAAATTAATACGCCTTTGGTGCTTGAATAATTCAAAGGGATCTTGAAAACCAAA
>PNEQ01031103.1:0-11032 GCA_003012365.1 Medauroidea extradentata
GCGGGGCTTAAGCTCTCGGCCAATCACAGGCCTCATGGCACTTAGGTGCTATTCGTACCAAAAGACCCCAACAACCAATCCCAGCCAAGACCACGCCCCCCTAATGACCCTCTAGGCCAATCAGAGCCCTTGCTCCACCAGGGGGAGGGGTCGGCCATGTTAAGCTTATGCAGGTTAGGCCGGTTTTGCTCCCAGTTGCTTCAGGATGCCCACCCGGTCCCTACTCGCGTCACTGTTGCGCTACGTCGGTCGATACGTGCTAAGTGTTGACGTAAAACTTGGGACCGCATTTGCCGCAGTGGCCAGAGCGCTCGCTTCCCACCAAGGCTATCTGGGTTCGAGTCCCGGCGGGGCCGGTCCCCGGATTCTCGCATATGGGAACCGTGCCGGACGGTTCTGCTGGTTTTCTTGGGGATTTCCAGTTTTTTTCCCTCTCCTTCATTCCGGCGCTGCTCCGCACTCACATCATTGCACCTCTCACTTGCGCTAAAGACATGGGCGCCAAAATATCTTCTCTTCATTTGACGTAAAAAAATTGCTTCACACTTGCCTATAGGAGTGGCGCGCAGTTCTGACCAGCCACAACGCAACTTCCCCTCCCCTAATATGGTAATATGTGCAAAAAAAGTACGTTTATTCTCTTTTAAGTAAAACATACACATATCACCTTCATTAGTATGTTCTTACTGCTCACAAGAGTGTGAGTGTTTCTATACGATAAATCACTGGTACGTTATCTCATAAATTGCTAAAATTGTCTTGAAAAGAGGGGATATAAATGTATGTACATATCCCATCTTTTCAAGACTATATATTTATACACACACATCACAAAATGTGGCTACAGAATAAATTGTTTTACCTTGCACCATACTACAGTCAAGACGTGTAAAATATTAATATTTAATTATGCCGCAGTCAATGCAAAATAATTTAATAAAGTTGCTTGACAGTTTGTGCCATAATAAACGTTGATTGGTTAGTTGATACTATAGCACAAGATAGATACAACCCCTTCCACAATCATAATTTAAATTTTTTTCTCTATTAATTTTTAAAAAGAGAAAAATTTTGTAATCTAATATGAGGGTATAAATGGGCCTTAAACGGATTGAACTTGGCGTGTCAGCTTGCTTGACATCAGGCATCACATAATTGCTATTATAAAACTGCGGTTATTTTGTAATTGATGAGGACGTATTACAAATAATTGTATCCGGTGTCAATTTTATTTAGCATCTTGTAGATCATTTTATATAGGCCTATCTGCCGCCGATTTGCGTCCACATTCAAAAGGCGGATCCAGTTGTGATTACTAGGGGGGAGGGGGGAAATTACATGTCTTAAAAAGTACTATATCTATATCGTAAGCCGAAAACTCGGGGCTCTGGTGTCCTACTCAGGAAAAAAATTGAATTTTGAGATGCAAAATGGTGTTATTTAAGGAGTTTCCAAACAAAAAGAATACATATGGAATAAAAGGATATGGAAATATTTTTAAGGAAAAATTATTATTTCAAAGTGAAGATCTTTGTGACGATATAGAAAATTAGGTACATGTTTAAAAGCATCATCTTCCGCATGGTTTTATAATAATTGTGTTGGCTCTAGAGAAAAAACATACTTGAATTATAATTTAAAACAAACTAAATTGCTCTTTTCAATATTTTACTTCAAATTTATTTGTTTTTTAACAGTATCCAGGATGGGGGCACTATATGATTGCCCCATCTGGATCCGCTTCTAGAGAGATTAAGAAATGCATAGTAGTAAGTCCGTATACCACAAACGACTAAAAAAAAAACTAGTGAAGACATTTTTGTGTTGCCGGGAAAGCACTGGCGGTACACAACAATTTCACGAGAGATTAGATGTTGAGATATCTCAGATTCTCCCCCAAGTGCATTCCTTAGAGCTTGAAAATAAATAAAAGTGCATTTTCACGATGACATAAAGTACTACTACTCCGCAGCAAAAAACTTTGAACTGCTTTACGGACACGCGGTGCGCCATTACCTGTATTATTACACCATAAAAGTTTTTAAGTTCTCCGCTTGAGTTTCATAGTTGCGCGCCGCTGGTCTACACTTGAGCGCAGATGTTGTGCTTATTGGTCAAGTGGCGCTTTCTACTTGCAAGACTCGCGCAGTCTTGCCACACATGCTGCTGACTTAGACAAGGACTGAAACCAGGTTCAATGTAAACTGTATAAAAGAGATTTTGCATAGTGTACAAGTGTTGCACGGTGAATCCTAAAATCTGCCAGTATTTAGTATTTATTATTTTAGCTTCACCTTCCATAACGGTGACAACTTTGGACTCGCATCTTCAGTGACATCTATTTGTTTTCTTCGGTATAAGTTATAACTTCGTCAACATGGCGTGATCCGAAGACGAGGGTCCTTATAAGCCTAAATGTACAACAAAAACTTCAATACCTGACATTTTTAAAACTTGCCTCTTTTTACTTCTTGTAAAACCGGAGGACCAGCCAGTTCTACAAGGGAATGTTCTTTTCACGGCCATAGAATGCGTACGAGAAGAAAGACAACTAACTCACAGACTCGTCCCAGTTTCGCTGCAATAGTAGCATGTTTCGCAAACGCATCGTTTTAAGTTGCACATTTATGAGCACATTTCTGTACGAAGAGACTCACTGAACATACTTCTGTCAAAATAGGGTTGTCCGTACTATATGAATTGGTCGTACAACAATATGTTCTTTATGCTGTATGTAACACTATGTTCTGCAAAAGAAAGCTACTCTTCGCTCCTTTTACACAACAAACTGTTGTAGGAACAACTCAGATAATATCGACTACCATGCATGACTGTTGTCCCTATTTTAACAGAAGTATGGTAACTACGATAGTTTTCTTTCAACCCTGGTTAATTCTTCACAGTGGCTTCTATTTCTCGTACGTTTATTGTTACATATGCGCGTTCAATGAGGCGAACAACTTTTCTCTCCTCAGTTTCGTGGTTTCCCGAAATGATCCTGGATGGCAATGGTCGAGTCATCCGTCAGTTCCTCTGTGTAAAGTTCTGGGCCACCGTCTCTAATTACCTCGCTGTCGACGAGACGTAAAACTCACCTGAACCTTACCTTTTATCCCATTTATACTTCATCCCCTGCCTTTATATATATATATATATATATATTTTTTTTTTTTACCGAAATGAGAAATAACATTGTTGTCTATAGAAAATAAAACACAAATAAACGATGTGGGCATTTTAGTGCGAACCGTTTTAGGTCCTCCAAATTAATGACAAGCAATTTTAAAACTTTCTGTATATTGTCTGGAACTTGCACGATCCTCGCGCCTACCCAGATGTTCTAACCCGACAGTCGTGACAGATTTCCAGTTCACATGAATAGGGTTACAGGAAAAAAAACCCTAACGCAACAGTATATCTATAATAATAATAATAATAATAATAATAATAATAATAATAATAGCACGGGTAGAGGGTACCCGACGGAAGGGAATCATATCCTATGTTGTAGACGTCTGCCGGATTCTTGTAGATGACACGAAATGAAGCCTTACGACGGAGAAGTGACGCAATGCGAAAGACGGGGAAGCGAATATATCTCGAGAAAACCCGCCGGCCAACAGCAACGTCCGTCGCATTTCTGGCATGCAAGAATATGAATCTACGCCGCGGGGAATCGAACCCGGGTCGGTTTTGTGGGAGGCGAGTGGTCTGACCTCGACGTAGCCGCGGCACTATTTATTGCATGAAATTAATGGCGGGAAGCAGTGGATGTCACCAGAAACAAAAATAAGTTCAGTTAGGCTTGATTCGCCAAAATGAACCATACACATTAAGTAAGGAATGTGTGAGGGGACAGGAGCTTGTCAGAACCAGTGTAGCGTTGAGGAATGGAAAACCAGCAAGACTATGCGTGATTCCTTTACTGTATAAACACAAATTCATGTGCTCCTGCTGAAATATTTCTTATAAGGAAAATTACAAACACCCCAAAGCCAACTCACTAAAAAAAGTTCATAGGTTTGTAGTGTATGGCAGTTCGACATCCATACCGTGTCACTAACGCAGATGTTTTAAATGTAGCTAAAGTCTCCTTCAAATCACAGGATCCTCACAGAAGTTCTTGGCTAACTAGTGGAAGGTCAGGAAGTAGAAGTAAGACCACCATGTTTTGGTGAATAATGAATTTCAAGATACATTATGCGTTAACCACCCGATCAGGTAAGCCCTGCACGCAAAAGTCCAGTCCTCTGAAAATTCTGGTGACATAGGACGTTGGAACGAATTTTTATGTTTTTAAGAACGTTGTTGGGTTTAATGAAAACTCAAGCGGTGGAAATGCGTTATTCGGCTATAAACAAGGATTACTAATTCAGCACAGTTGTTGTTAGTATCACGTAAAGTGTTGAATTTAAGCAGTTAGCCCTAGAAAATACTTGACTCAGACAGCATATTCTGATAAATCAGTTTGCGTTTCTATCGTGGAGGAATGCGAGTACCAACATTACTATTTCTTAAAGGTAATGAGATACATATTAAGTACAAGAATATACTTGCCTAGTAATAATATTGTTGAAAAAAAACGTTATAGACCTAAATAAACTTACTCTAAAGTTTTGTCCCTCATTCCCTTTCTCTGCCATTAAATGGCATCTGCTAGGAGGTTTCCTTCCAGCTAATGCACGCTGGTTTCTTATCTTGAGAAGGAAATTATTGTAGTTTGTGGTCTCATGGTTTGTTAGTTGGAAGTTGTAAAAGCAAGAAGGCAAATAAAGAAGATATCGAAGCTAATAGCCACCAACTGTTGAAGAGAACAAATAAAGAAACGTTCCTGCCGAGGTGTATGTTCTTGGATCCAGGTTTCTTGAAGCCACGATGACTCTGCTCAATACAGGAGGATGAGCCAGGAAGCGGGTCAGTGCTGCATTGGTTAGTTTCACGTCACACTTGGCAGGATAGGGACATCTGCAGACTGCCGAGGTAATTAGTGACGGCTCTGTTAACTACGCTCTCCACCACCCTTCCCCGCTCCATCCTAAATCCAACACACACAACCATGTCTGGACGAGAAGTGTTGCCACGGTTAGTATTTCAGAACTATAAGTCAGGTACTTTTCTGGCATTGCCTGGTACCTATGATTTTAATTAAAAAATTAGTACTTCCAGTATTTTTACATTATCTTACTAAACGTTAACTCTCTTAACTAAAGAGCTATTTATCACGTGATTTCTCACATTCCCCGTTTTTTATGTTTGATGGAAAAGTAACATTTAAGAAAAGTTAATTATATATTTATACTAATCGGTTTCCAGCATCCTGATATTTTAACTATTAAAATTAATGAAGTAGAAAGTATCGAAATTAGTACCTTTCTAAAAAATATGCACAGGACAATTTTTTTTTCATGTGTAAACTCTATTGACCTTGTTCGAAATTTACAGCAAAAGAGTTTGTTACTGTATTTGTCCTATGAAACCAGAATAAAGTGGCATAGGCACCTGTGTGAACATACAGGGTGTTCTGGGAGTAGACGTTAATAAAGAGGCGGGTGATAGAGGGGCCCAAGACCTACCGAATAAACCAAACTTGTATAATCCGATTCGCAACAGTCTAAAAGTTATGAATTTTTGAAGAAATTTCGGCTCTACTCTACCTTGAACTAAACATTTACTGATGGTGGAAAAAGTCAATTTGGAACGAAATTTGTATACTTCAAAGATGATCAGTTTCGTCACATTTAAAAACACATTTCACGTCACTGAGAATACAGCTTCGTGATGTAAGAAAATCACTTTCACAAAAGTTGTGTTTGGTTTGGAAAGATGTCTCCAGTCTGCATGAGGTAAACAATTATTAATGGTATTAATAGGTCACGTAAATGATCACCCACCATTTGAAAAACTATCCCATTGTATTACCAATTAATTAGTACAAGCAATATTTTAAATTAACAAACGTCGATGCAGTAAATGTGAAAACATTACGTAATGTAGCAGATTCACACAATTTAAAATCAGCAAAATAAGGTTGAAATTATGTATGTGAGTAAATAATTAAACGTAACTTTATTTAAATAAAATTATTACACAGTGTTTAGAATTTTTACAAAGTATTTTGAATGTAATATGTTTAATTTGTGAGGATAAAATTAAATGTTATTAATAAAAGTGCTAATAGTCAGTTATTTTATTAAACTAAATTGATTTTATCGAAATAGAAAGTTAAGATAAACGAATTACATCACCAGATACCCTCGCAAAGTTGCTGCTTCATATTCACATCGACCGTGGTTATGTAGAGGCTAGAGCGCTAGCCTCCCATCAAAGCGAACTTTCCGGGGCATTTCTTGTAAATTTCATATTACTCTTTTCATTGTTACCAAAAATGCTTGAAACTAATTTTCAACTTTTACTGGAAAAACTACAAGAAAATTTAGCAGTGAAGCCATAAAGTCTACATTGTATAGCATGCGACATTTTATACTAATCGAAGTGTCACATACATTGTTAAAGTACACGCTGAGTAATTATATTTCGATAAAATTTTATGTTATGACTTGATATAAACACTTTGACGATATCACAATAATAATAGTCTTATAATTGTAGGGGGCTACCCTTCTCTGTGATACACCTTTGCCGACATATTACGTTTGAAATAATCTAAAAAGTTTAACTTTGAGTTCATTCAGTTCGCATCATTTTTATGCTTTAATGCATAATTGTCAAAAGAGGTTTTTTTTAACGTCGGTTTGACGGCATTTTTTAAGGGCGCTGCCTACCTTGAAGCCACGGTGAGAGCAAGCATAGGGTTTTACATGTTAAATGATTTTCCACCTGGCTCAGTAACGGTTGACGTTACGTATACGCCACATACGACATTTTTGTTCGTCTCGGTGGCGCGTACAATGCCATGGATCGTCTATGCAGTTTTTTTTTTCAATGCCCTGAAAATTGTGGGCATAAAAGCATTTTTACACACAAAAAAACACGCGAAAGTGGCTGTTAATAATTTATTTTCTGCAATTTTAGTACGTAGCAATATTCGCCTTTTCTCGACTCAGAAAATGGTTTTCTTCTGGAAGTAATATCACAAAAGGTGACCGAGTGCCATTGAAAATAATTTAACATGTGAAACCCTATTCATTTTCCGCCAGGGCTCCGAGGTAGGCAGCGCCCTTAAGGTATAGAGGATCCACCTCTATTTTGGTTTAATTTAATTGTTGGTATAACTTTATGCCACGCTTTTAATAACTCACATTTCTTGTCCGACTGTTTGTTTGTCTGATCAGAACACAGTTTGCTTGTTTTATATCTATTACAAAATTTCACACACACAAGACAACAAAGGAGGAAGTAGCTATATTAATAAAATTGTTTAATATATCACGGTTTTAAAACGGACTAAAGTGTATAAAATAACTTCTCCTCTGAAAATACTTGTAAGGTTTAAAACGAAGAACGTGGGGCTCATACAATAGATAATAGTAAGAGAGTAGAGAGTAGCCGTGGTCGAGAAAACTCACACAACAGCACAATCAAATTATTAGTGAGCTATGTGAACTATTCATGCAAAAATTATCTATCAAGTGCTGACGGTCTATGCAAATTGAACGGCGCCATATTGCAGCCCATAACATGTTTTTTTTTGTTGAAAAAAAATCGTCCCCACCCCCCCAACCTGGTTGAAGTAGGCTACACTATTCCCTATCGCCAGCGTTCAGTTTGGTCATGTAACAAAAGAGCAGCGTAGCAGTCTAGTTCACGTCTTTCTTTGTATCGTCTTCGCTATCTTTGTTTATCATTGTCGCCATTTTAAATGTGCCTTGTTTGGTCCATGCTTGCGTTGACATCACGGCCGTAGAAGAACAGGTCTGGACACTCGCCTGGAAACTTGACCTCCTTGTTGTTAGGCCGCAGTTCACCAAGTTACCGAGAGTGTTGTGCGTCTTTGGCGGTGCAGTCGGGGCGGTCGGGCTCAAACTTCGGCCACTTCCCTCCCAATTTTTCCAGTGTTTACATTATAAAGATAAACCATTTATCAAAAGTATTTTTTTATCAATTTATGAAATTCCTCCTTCGCTCACAATCCTGAAGCATGGCTGTAGCAATCTATATTTACTTTATAATGTAAACATTGGAAAAAAGTGGACGAAGTTTGAGCCTGACAACCCTGATTGCAGCGCCAAAGACGCACAACATTCTCGGTAACTTGGTGAACTGCAGCCAAACTACAAGGGGGTCAAGCAAAATGCATTGGTAGACAGGCGAGTGCCCAGACCTGTACTTCTACGACCGTGGTTGACATTAGTTTTCCTTTGTTTCTATAAGCCTTATATAATCCTATTTCGGAATGACTTGTATATTTGTAGACTAAAACCATTTCTGGCTTCCTGGAATTATTTCAAGTTTTATTGTTTATTTTCTCGTGAAGTGAATTTGGTCAGCACTTAACATCTAGGTCTTTAGCGCTGATGAGGGATTACATGGTGTACGCAGCAGCACCGGAACGAAAGGGCGGAGGAGACGGGAGAATCCCGAGAAAACCCGTCGAACAGCGGCATCGTCCCTCATACTAAAATCATAGGACTGACCCCGCCGGGAATCGAACCCGGATCGCCACTAAACCAACCGCGGCCAATCATTTTTCTCGTGCTTCGTCCTTTATAACTGTAGGTTTTTTAAGCGACTCAAAAAATTCGCAAGCTATGCCGCATATCCAGCACAAAATTCCGATTGAAGGCGACTTCACAATGTAAGGAATAACCAAGGGGGACAGGGGTCACAAATAAACCCCTACCCTCGTGATTTGGTTTAAATAAAATTAATAAAATATTTAACATATTTCTACCAGTAGAATATTCAATGTTTCGTTACGAAAACTGCTAAAATAACACTATTTTCCATTTTGAAATCCAAATATCCCCCAGGGGAGCCCTCCCCCCTTAGAGAAATTCTGCCTACTCCACTGCGACAATATTAATGCCATGGCCCACTCTAGCATGTTGCCTGGCAGCTGCATACACACCTGTTGCCGAGAAATGACGTCACAGCGTCACCCAGGCTGTTAACCTATTGACACCCTTGCCGGCTGGCACAGGAGCGGACGCAGGTACACAGGGATTTTTTTTCCCAGCAGCACGAATGGAAATAATAAGGTAAAAAAAAAAGTTCAGGCGACAAAAGAAAGGTAATTCATCAGCTGCGAAGATAACTTGTCACTTTCATATACGTATGCCCATACCGTGCGCGCTTCAAGACGAGGTTTTATTGCTGCTGCATAACAGTTTTATGTCGTTCTTTAGGATCACACAATGCTTCAAAATAATTTTAGCAACTCAACAGATGCTATTTTAGCTATTTTATAGGCGTCTCTCTAAGAGTTGTGTAGGATTAAGTTGTTAAAATGTTGATTTAAAAATTATTAATAACGATATATTGTATCGTAAAACAGCACACGTTTTCTTATGCAATTATATTTAGTTTCCGAAATGTCCAACTATTTGTGAGAAAACAATACCAATATCACTGATTAATTAATTTCATTTAAACTCAAACAACCAAGCAATTTCGTTTAATTTTTTGGATGATTAAACAGATGGAGCTTCGGTTTTAAAACGGTTTAACCTGCGTGAACACGTGACTTTGTAAGTCAAAAATTTCCCCTGAAAATAAGTTATCAGGTTTTTTTATATGCCTTCCACAGTGCTGACGATACCGGCACTGCAACAAAACCAATCGGATTCTTTCGATAAATTACTGAGTAAAATTCATTCAAAGACCACGTTAACATACGTGCATGAGATAGTTTTGTTTCCGAGTATAGTTTAAATTTACTAACCTATCACCTCGGAGATAACATCACGTGCCATGTGGAGCTGTTCTGCCGTTACTGACACGAGTATAGTTAGAGTATTTTTAAAACAATTCTCCTGTGAGCTGTTTGCCTACATAACGCAAAGAAAGAGGGCCTCAAGCAACGCGATTGCAGAACCAGTCCTGAAGTACAGACCTTCCTAGAAACGCTTTAAGAGGAGTCTTCGCCGGCGTCGAATTTCCACATTTGACGCGTGGTAACAGCGTAGCAATAAGAGCCAGCGTCCCACGTTTGACGAGAAGCATATCGCCTCTATTCGCAGCGCGCCAAACTGGCGTCCAAGGTTTGCCTTGTAGTTTTTTTCCTACAGGACTTTAAGCGGCGACCACAACATTTTGTTTTTTGAATAGTATGAGTTAAAGACCAACACATGCCTTTCACTTTGCACTTAAAGAATTCAGGCAATATTTTCGGAGTTACAGCAGTTTAAAATACCCGTTTTTAGCCATTTTGAGAGGCCCGAAAAATCATGTTCCTCACAAGCGCACTGAATTTTTGAGAACATATAAGCAAATTTTCAAGGGTGGATTCTTTTCGTAGATAAACATAATATCAATAAGTTAAGCAGTTTCGCGTAAAAAAGAATACGCGTGACACGCTGCAAAGCCGTCCAAGCGCCAGTCGAGGACCCTCTTAAGGATGTCCAAGTGGGATAAAAACATAATTTTATATTTTTATGAAATAATGTTAGTTTGTAGACGTGAACTTGCGTAGTTTTCTCATAAAGGTAAGTCAAAGTCTAAATATTCATGTTACACAGTCGTGCAAATAGTGAAAACCAAATTACTTACTTAAGGCGGCCGCCTACCCCATGCATCAAATGCGTTGCAGTGTTCGTAAACAGGTATTTTCTACGAAAATATTCCACGTGTGCCCATTGTGCCAACGTGCGAAAAGAAAACAAACTTCAGACAAGGTCAGAACCTCATTGTTAAGACGGTTCCCTACATAGGCTACGTTTGTGCGTGAGAGGCACAAAATCGATAAAGCGCAAGGTCGCCGCCGGCCGGCGTGTGTAGCGTAGTTTCACCCCTACGTGCAAGCCACTCAACTGGCGCGCAGAGCTTCACTAGTATTAATTTTCCTATGTGACTTTAAGCGGTGACCGTATCATTTGATCCGTGGGAAGTATAGTTTAAAGTCCAACGCGTGCTT
>PNEQ01031110.1:0-43167 GCA_003012365.1 Medauroidea extradentata
ACAATTGGCCCGTAAAGTTGTGAGAAACTGTATTATCTGTCAGAGACACGCATGCAAGAGTTTTGATACTGAATCTCCTCCTCTACCTTCTAACAGAGTGAACGATGCTTCAGTATTCGAAGTTTGTGGAATAGACTATGCTGGGCCTCTTTTTCTAAGAAATAAGGAAAAGGTATGGATTGCTCTGTTCACTTGTGGCATATACAGAGCTGTGCATTTAGAGTTAGTCATGTCCCTGAGTACAGAATCGTTCATCTTAGCCTTGAGACTTTTGTAGCTCGTAGAGGAAGACCGAGTGTGATTTACAGTGATAATGCCACTTGTTTTCGAGGAACGGAGAATGCACTCGAAGAACTGGACTGGGACAAAATACATTTATACGGCTCAACAGAAAGGATTCGATGGAGATTTAATCCTCCAGCAGCCCCTTGGTGGGGTGGGTTTTATGAACGGATGATTCAAATTGTCAAGCAACTTCTTCGACGAATACTAGGGAGAGCTCTACTAACATTCGATGAGCTAAATACCATTCTCTGTGAGTGTGAGGATCTATTGAATTCGAGACCTATTACAGTAACTTCAGAGAATAACCAAGGTCCGATAGCTTTGACACCTGATGTTTTCTTACGGGACATAAAAAACAGTAACATGAAGGATATTGAAGAAATTGAGGCAAAAAACTTGCATCATAGATTACGTTATCGACACAATCTATTTAAGCGGTTGAGAGCTAGATTTCGTTTAGAATATTTGGGAAGCCTAAAGTGGACTCAACGCAGGAAGACACGTGAACCAACAATTGGAGAAGTAGTGTTGATTGGTTCTGAAGACCATAAAAGAATAGACTGGCTTCTAGGAAAAGTTGAAAACATTATTCGAGGACATGATGGTAAAGCGAGAGTGCTTAAAATACGTATACCTTCCGGAACCTTGATCAGACCTTTACAGTGTGTGTTTCCTTTAGAAGTAGGGGTGAAGTCCGATAATACAGATAATGAAGATGTATCTAATGACAACAAAGATGAATTAGACCTTGTTCGAGAGGATCATGTTGGAACCGTTACATATAACGAAAATGAACTGTATCGTACTCAGAGAGGAAGAACTGTGAAGGTACCACATCGGTTAAATCTTTAATTGTGAAAAGATATGTAATTTTGAATACAAAATTAGGTGGGAGAATGTGAGAAATGAACTATGTAACAAAAAGAAAAGAGAATTGATGTACGTCTTTGGATGAAAAGAGTAGCTGTCTTTTCTTGTTATCTATGAAAAAAATAAATAAAGACTGAAGTTTTACATATTGAAAATAATTATTAATTTTCTTTAAATCAATTTCCTCTAGAAAATTGAACAGTTAAATAACAGGGCACTTATTTGACAGTATTACAGTAGCAGAGTTTTTCCGTAGAAAACCTTTAGAAAGGAAGGGTTGTGTTAGCGAAGGTTGTGACCTTGTATTGTATGTAGTTTCAGTGAAATGTACACACAAAGAGTGTGCAGTTATGAACACTGACGGTGTTGATTAAATATGTGACTATGCATAACACACAAAAAAACTATTTTCATATAGCATTTGGAAAATTCTGTTCATACTAAGGGCAATTCTGTAATAACTTGTTTTCACAGCTAATGTTGCATATAAATATTTGTGTGATACAATGGAAAATTTTCCCTTACGAAACAAATTGTATATTTTGCAAAATTATATCTCCTTTAGACTTTTCTTTTGAAGCCTGGCAGGATGGGAGCAGCAGCAGCACCCAGAAGAGAAAATCCATAGACACGGGAAAGAGGCGTATCGTCGTCCATGCCGAAGGAAAATAAGGTTTTGTAGAGGGAGCACTTCTCGTCTTTTCCACCAAACAACTATATGGTGACTACCATAAGACGTTCAATGGGCCCATACTTGAAGATTGGTTGGAACACCAGCTTCTTCCAAGCTTTCCAATCCCTTCTGTAGTAGTGCTGGATAATGCAGCTAATCACAGTGTGCAAAAAAGTAAAGTTTATTCGATAATGGTAACTATTTAATCTCTAAGTATATTTAGGTCCTTTTGACCACATATACTGAATGTCTCAATATATTTAAATTTTTCCCATCCCTGAGAAGTGATGGATAAATGTTGAATTGTATTTGGTGCATTAAAAAACCATTGCGTATTTGAAAGTGGGCTAGTATACAGTTAAACTCAGTTAAAAGTTTACACTTAATTAGTTCGAAGTACAGTATGTTAACCATTTCCATTTGTGTAATGGTAAACTTTTATTTTTAATACTCTTGTTCCCCTATTTGAAAACTTAAAAATGTATGTTTGTTTACCTTTTTAATTTCCTCTTGGTTGCTCCAACTACTGTTAATTTTGGTACTGGTAAAGTTGGATAGCTACATCCCCGCTTGGTTTAACTGTGTAAAAACTGTTCTAAAATGCCTGACACTTCAGACCCTGAATCGAACAACACTGCTACTTCCTGATCCCCTACTTTACATGATAACTCTGGTACTCAGTTTTCCTAACATTCTGTTCCTCTTCCCCTAATAAAAGTTCTTTACCGTCAGTGAATATAGCAGCCGCCATGTGAACTGGATTTACTTTAATCACTTGCTCCCTGTCACGTGTCACCTCAGGCTGGCGGCCCTTGCTAGGTGACTCCTCTAGTTTCCCTGATTAACCCTACCTGTGTTATACCTATTGTTTTCTCTCTGTTCCCTTGGTGCCTCATTCCTTCTTGGCTCATAATTCCGTCTACCCCCCACCTGACCAACATCTCTTGCTCCACGCACTTCCCAATTGCCGTTCTGCCACCAAACCTATCATTTCTCACTGTACCTTGTCCCCTGAAGTACTCTCCTGCTCCCTGTGGTCTGTACATGTTTTCATAGATGTGTCTGTTAAACTGTGGCCCCTGGCAGATGTACCCCTGTCTGTTTCTTTCCCCTTGCCTGTTACTTCCTCCCTGCCTTAGGTTGTACCTGCTACCAATTCCTTGGTTGTTATTATTATTCCACCCATTATGTACCATTCTCTCACTATCACCAGGTACACCAACTTCTCTGTCTTGTTCAAAATTAATTACTGGTCTCCTATTAATGTTAGGTTGGTTAACGTTCCTCCCACTCTGGTTTCCCTGGCTAGTTTTGAGGTTATGTATCCTACCTAACTCCTTAAGAATTTTTCTTAATTGCTCAATAGTTGTGATTTCATTGCCTACTAACCCTTCCTGAACATTTACTGGTGTTTATGAAAACACAAGTGTAATGATTTCCTCCTCAAAAAAGGGAACATTATAGTATTTAGACCTCTCTACTCCTGCACTAAGATGGCTCTCTAAACTATCACTTGCACATCTGCCCTGATACAATTCTGCCCTATCGATCCCCTGTATCCTGCTGTTGCATTATTTCCCTGTGAATTTCCCTCTGAATGTGTTAACCCTATCTTCTACTAGTTTCGGCCAGTTGGCGCTGGTGCCTACAATAGATCTCCTAACCACAATTAGTTTTTCCTCATCATCGCGGTTAAAAATTGAAAAGAACACACTCAGCTTACTTAGATGTCGCTTAGGATGAATACCTGACTCACCTGAAAACTTTGGAATATCCCTCTCTTGATAAGACTTACTGAACCTTATGTTACTGCACCCCCTCCCCCAGTTAATATACTCACACTAGTAGCACCATTACTTACTTCCCTTACCTCATTGATCTTTCTTTCTTGTGCAACTAATTCCGCTTCCACCCTGTTCAGTTTAGGTACTATGTTTTCGACAATCTCCCCTTCCATTTCACCTAATTGTGCAGTTCTTTCCACAGCTTCTTCCTCGACACACTTCCGCACTGCCTCACATTTACTGTTAATCTTTGTAATTTCACCTTGATTATGACTTGTAAGGTCCCATAAAACAGTGGTTTGTGTTATGAAACTGTCAACATGCTAATGTTCTGTTTGAAAACTCCTCTCAACTTCTTCTACTCTGTTAATAATGTTGGTTTGCCCTAGCACCAATACCTCTACACTCCCTTCCACATCACATAACCTTGTTGTACAATTATTCTCAAATTCTGTCTGTTTGGAACTCATTGTACCTAGTTCATCCTTTAATTCCTCTATTAGCCCATTTAACTCTCCTACTAATGCTTTACTCTGTGCCTCTAACATCTCCTTTATTATACTTGCCAATCCCTTTTCTTCTCCTACAGATGAGGGAGACATCATGACCGGCCCTGTTTCACTGCCTGCTTCTGAAGTGGTTTGCTCACTAATATTTTCTTCACCAGACACTTCTGCACCACTCATTATATGCTCACTATCACTACCAGTTACATTTTCGCTAGGTTTCTCTGCAACAGCTGCCATGCCTTTAGATATGGTTACCACTGGTGCCTTAACCTAGACAATGTGTGTTATTTATATAACTTGTATGTACCCAATGAAAATAATTTTTGCACTGTGATTTAAAACAAAATACACAGAAAAAAATACTGCTAATACGATGCACAATTTCACCTTTGCTACCTACCCGCACTGGGAAACACTAACCTGTTGATTGTCGTTTTCTCTTTTCTACTACTTTACCTCAAAAATTTTCTTCTACTCAGGATTATATTTTCATTTCCTGCTGACGCGACCTGTTTTCTGCACCCACTTAGGGTACCTCCGGCGACTGCTACTGCCGCCTCCCTTGAACTGTCGCTGTCCTGTCACTGGAAGGGCTGGTTGTTGTTGTGGGTCCTAGGGTCCCCCGAGGTACTTGTATTCCCTCGGGTCACTGTTCCTCGGCTCCAGTTGTAATGCGGCTGCTTGTTGAGAGATGATGATGTCGGAGGTTATGATGTCCTTGTTCGCGGCACCAGTTGTAATGTGGCTGCTAGTGGAGAATGATGATGTTGGAGGTTATGATGTCCCTGGCTTCTGCTGGTTGATGATGTTGTTGGTCGCGGCGCCACTTGTAATGTGCCACTTCATGTCTGTCGTACTCTCTGCGCTGTTGTAGATGATGAATAAGTTTGTGTGTAAAAACTGTGTGGAGTGGACACACACAGATCCAGTGCTCAGCAGCTTATTCTGTTACTCGTGCCCGGATAGCAGCTTAGTCCCTTGGGTTCTTTATCTTTTAATTAAGTACAGTGGCATAACTACCAACAAAACAAAGCCAGGAATATCTTCCTTAGGGTTATTTATTTGTAGCCATAGTCAATTTGTTTCATTACACGAGTTGCCCACTGAAACTAAACAGAATATTAAACAAAGTCAAAGATAACAGGTGACCTAACAATATAGTAACTGTTGTTGCTGAGTGTCTGTCCAAGAGGATGTCGTAGCTCGGTACCGCGCCTTACAAACGTAGTACTCACGAGTAAATATTTGCCCCACTCATAATGATGACTATGCTGTTACACACTGTGCAACACAACTTGTTACACCTAGCGCTATGTAAAAGACAAAAAAGACTAAAAACGAAGTTACATGAAACAGTTTTTGCTAGAGCGATTTCACCCCCGCTGTTTTACTTCTCCGCTTTAGCGCTCCCTTACACTTCCTCTCTATCCCGCCATTACACCTCGACTGGTATCTTTCTGGGCGGACACCTGGACTTACTCGGCCAAGCGGCGGAGTGATACGACGGGACCCAAGTTGTTTGAAAACTGGTTAATTGACATTTACTGTGGAAGAAAAGTATATAACATAGTTACTGACAAATTTACAAAGTATTTTACTCCACAATAACGTCTAGCTACTTATTCTTTTATTAATTGGGGATTCGCTGCGTCATCAATTTGTCGTGAATCACCACATTTTCTGAGTTCTGCTGCACACGGCATTATCAGCACTACCACCCACGATGAAGACCTAATGTGCTGCTGACTAAGTATCATCTGTCATAGCTCTGTGCCTCCAAGCCTCTGCACTCTGACTTGCTTGCCAGATAAATCCCATCCCGAAGGGAGGCGAGCTCAGAATCTATTTGAAATTTCCAAAATCCAAACGAAGCAAAACACAAGAAAGAGTTACTTAAATAAAATTGTTCAAAATTTAATTATTTTTTAAATGAGTCTAAACACGAAATAAATCGGATAAATTGACACATAAAATGTACTACTTTTATCTTGCTTTAACTGTTATACCTTAAATTTTGAATACAATTTTACTCTTAACTTCTCTACTAGCATCCCCAATTAATATGTTTGATTCCGCCGTATACATCCTTATACTTGGTTACGCTGGCCTAGTTATGAACAACAAAATATCGTTGCGTGCCATGTACCTGGAGGCCTGTGGTCGGCGGCTGTTTCATAACACTTTGTGGACTGGCCCCTGTTCACAGGCCGGGCGGCTACGCGAGGGAAGTCACGTCGAAGCTACGTCATAGATACCTGTTCCAACTGCGTCTTAACCCTACGAGGGCCGCCTACGTGACTCAAATCATGTCAAAACATGTTGTAATATCTATTTTTAGACCCCTGAAATGCCAGGAGTCCCCAACTGATTTGACGAGTAAATAAGCGCCGAATCGAAAACTTTGGGGAGAGTTTGCTATTGGCCGTGCTAGAGGAATTTGCTATGCCTGTGGAGAGCCTGGTGAAGACATCTTGGTGACGTCAGAGTCTACTGTGAGGTGGCAGGTGGCTACCTTCGGAGCAGTGTTGGGCGAAACAAGAGGACTGCTACGGCGGGCTGACGAGCGTAGAGGAGGTGCGCGACGGGAGTCCAACCGAAGACCTCAAGAGTGAAAACAGCAGTGCATCCGCGGTGCTGCGCAGCACACGGCGGTTCATCACCACTGCGGACTATTAAGGTTGTACACTGTCACTATTTGAGAGACTGTTGATTGTATATATGACTGAATTTTACTGTGATTTGTAGTGTTTAGTTAATTGATGGTAGACTTTTTTTGTACTTTAATTGTCAAAGTTAATATACGTGTTTGTGACACAGTAGTAATCGTGGGTGTTGTGAAAGTAATAGTTGATTGCTGTTTTGTGTGTTTTTGTAAGCTTTGTGAGCTAGTAAATCCATAACTTAATTCAACACTTTTATTTCTAATTATAAGACCTCTACCCCAAAAGAACTCATGGGAATTGCCCATATATAAAGTTTTTGCTTAAACTTGTCACACTGGTGTCATAAGTGGGAAAGAGGCATAAATAATTTAATAACTAATTCTGTTAGTTGAATCATTGCACACAATTGCTATTTATTTAAATTGAGCGAATTTATAAATTTTAATTTTAATTTTAATTGCAATTGTGAATATGAATGACTACAAGAAGTATGCCAACTCAAATAGAAGCACTAAAGGCCCTCATTTAGGGAATGAGTGGCCAATTAAGTGGAAAAATCAATTTTTTCAGAGATAGTAGAAATGCAAATGTTGTTATTGTAAATGAAAATGAAGATAAGAAAACTGATAGTGTAAATGAAAATGTAGGTAAGAAAATTGGTAGTGTAAATGAAAATGAAAATAATAAAATTGAGAATGCTCGTAATCTTGTAGATAGTATAAATAAAAATGTAAATACGAAAGCAGATAGTGTAAAAGAAAAGGTGTACCAGGAAATAGATGCTATGAGCGAGAATGTAGGCAGTGTAAAGGTAGATATAGACATTGTGAATGTTATGAAGGCAGTATGGACACGAAGGTAGACAGCATAAATGATAAGGTAGAACAGCAAATAAGTAATCTAAGAAAACAGTGGCAAGACTTTCGCCAGCGTCAGGAAGGTAGCCGTTTTGTTACCGGAGAAGTCAAGGTCAGTACTGAATCAATACCTGAAGGCGGCGAAGAGAAGATCACAAAGTTTGAACCAGGCTGTAGTGTGATTAACAACCAGGCAGAAAATGGGCTGCAACATGTTGGTGTGTCTAGTGTGCCTGCATCGAACATTGGAAAAGGGAATTCTGTCAAGCCTGCTCCAAACTATGGCCAGACTCTGTGGCTAGAGTACCAAAATCAGTTCGAGATTGTAGCAACCATAAAAAGTTGGTCTGACTAGCAACGTGCCTACTATCTTGCTGCTGTGCTGAGGGAACCTGCCCTCAGTATACTCCAGTCGCTTCCAGAACAACAACGTCTGGAATACTCGATATTAGTTACTGCCCTGGAGCAGCGCTTCGGAGACAAGTAGTTACGACATGCCCACCATGCCCAACTAAGAAGTCGCACCCAGAGACCAGGGGAGCCACTGCTGGAATTGAGGCAGGACTTTGTGCGACTCGCCTATTTGTCGCTCGAGGGTTGTCCAGAACATGCACGATATATCATAGCAGTCGGCTTCTTTGTCGACGCCACTGCCGATGTAGAGGTGCGTCAAGCAGTGCGCCTTGCCGCCCCAAGGGCTATGCAGGATGCCCTGGCCAGAGCACTGGAGGTCGAATTTGCAAGCGGGCCATCAACTCGGCGGGCTGTGCGGGCAGTCGCGCTGTCGGGCTACGAGAGAGACAACAGCCTAGATAACATCCTGTAGAGAAAGGAAACAACACTGAACGCAATTAGGAACAAATTCACTCCGATTACACCCCACCCTCGACAACAGAGGCGATCAAGCAGGGGAATGTGGAGAGCCCGGACAACTAAGAACCCAGTGTCCACGATGGCTACAGAAATACAGAGACCAAGAGCAGGATGAAGCTGCCCGATCTGGCCGGCCGTCTAGAAACATGTAAGCACCGATCTTAAGGGGCGAAGGTCGGTGGCTGCGGGAGTTAAGGCCCCAGTATTTCTTCAAGTATGCTCAGTGAAACAAGATTTTGATGCTATCTTTGTGGAGGGCAGTCTTAATAATGCTTCTTGCCGAATGGTTGTATACACTGTGGCAACCATTACTGTTATCAGACTGGACATCTTTGAGCCTTATCCTCAGCAGTCACAGATCTATAATTACAAACAAAGCTTTCTGACGACAGTGACAGGAGAGACCACACCAGTGAGGGGGAAGAAAAAATATAGTGCACAAATATTTTCTCTCACTGTTCACGATTTGCATTTAACAATTAATGCACATTTAGCGCAAAAATGTTAAACGTGATATACATAAAATTGGTTGTACAAACAAAAATGATTTTTTTTAATTCTAAAACTGAAATTACGACTTGAAAACCAAGAATTTGTACTTCAGCGGTATAGTGGAATATTAAGGAGTAGGTTCTAGAGCCAGACTTATGAAGGGTACATTGTTACCTGAAAGACAGTCAGCAGCGCATTAAATTCCTCAACCCTTTATCCTTCTGCCAATTCCAGGTCCTTGCAAGCCACTTCTCCCCGTCCCTGTGTCATCGAATCGAACTGTCTGGAAGGTGCACACTGCACTATATCCCGATACCGCAAATTGCCCTATTTGGGGATCTGTAAAAATTTTTTTATTAGAAGTGGCGTGTACACTAGTTGCAGAATAAGCCGAGCTTGAGCTAAGTCACACTTTTTCTTCAAGCTTGATAAAGGGACTATATTTTCGCTCAGTACAGTAGTTGCACGTGTAGTCGTGTCGAATGAGCGGTTATCAGTCAGCTTGCTAGCCTATCTCTCCTATGACTCACGCTGATTACATTTGTAACGGTCGCCAATGTTCGGACGTATTCCGCGCCTAGTGTACTGGCGGAGTATTGTTCGATGGAGTGCGAGTCTAGGGTTGCTGCGTTATGAACTTAAGGTTGACCTCTTTTATTTGATACCGAATTCCAGACAGAACAGTAACAATATTTCTTAAAATATCCCCGAAAAATTTAAAAACTGCAAAAAAAAACAAACAATAAATTGCCAGTACAAGGAAAACTACTAAATTCTTCTATAATGTCTCCTAAAATCTTAATCGTTCACCTTACTCGATGCCAAAAATACACTTTTCTGTTATCCCAAAGCACTAGATGACCCCGATCCAACTGAACCTGGTACTATGCACCAATATTAGAAAGAAAACATATTTAATCATATATTTTATTTGTATACGGATTTTAAAAACGTATAAGTTAAATTTCATACTTTTAACTGTTAATAATATCTTATATCTACATACTGAATAGGATGTATATTGATATTATTTTAGCGCATGAAAATAATTAAATGTTACACATATTTCTTTCCTCCTGAAAATTTTACGATTGTCTGGGCTAGTCATTAATTGATATCTGAATGCCAGCTGTATGTTGTCTATCTGATATACATTCCGGGGCGTTTCAGAAAGCCGTAGAGGTGCAACAATTAGGTAACAGGTTCATAAAACTCATGTACAAAATAACATACATGGACAGTACTAGGTTCTTTGTTGTAGAGCATCATTTGGAGCTTGTTTCTAACCCAAAAATACTTTAAATGTTTCATTTAAATTTTATTACACACAACGTTTGAGAATGCTCATCAACAGAATCTGTAGATAGAGCACGTGTTGTAAAATTATGTCTAATATGTTCGTGCAGCTATATTACCTGAACCGCCAGACTTTTTTTTTAAATTCGTCGGAATCGTACCTTGTTCACTCAGGGATAGATATAGAGAGGGAGAAGCCTGCCCCGAGCGTTAAGTTCGATGGGGCGACGTTGGTGCCGAAAATATGTACTTACAGTGCGGAAAGTTAAAACTGAATCTTGTACGTTATCGCTGTGCACATGTTGGCCCTTTCCTTTCAACCCCTCCAACGTTAGGAGGGGATTGTGTGACCACGCCGACACCTCCCCTCAAAATCAAGTTGATAGAACTTCTGTCTGATTTACACGAACGCAATAGGGATATAACGCAAGGACTGCTTAACGTTGTAATTACTTGAAAACATTTCCTCACACACCGATGCTCAAACCACTCTGATATATTAACTTACATTACATAATTACACAAAGTTTACATAACATCATGCATAACAGCAGGACCGGAGCAAGGGCCCCAAAGGGCCTAGCACAGATATTTGTATGGGGTTTCTTATGTCTTAATAACATTTTTAAGCATAAATAACTTTGCAAAGTATGTTATACATCCTTACAGAAATATAAACAGAGTAACAATGTAAATATAGACGTATGTTTCAGCTGGAAATTTAAAGCAATGTGATTTTTTCCTCATATTTTTAAGGACAAGAGACAGCAGCCCTATTCACACTGGGGTTCGGGGCATTCTTGCCGTCTTGATCCCACCTCAGTCGTTTGCTGCGATCCTGGTTAACAGTCATGCCACTGGCGATTTTCAATAATTGGACCACTTCTATGTGAAAACATCTAAAACCAAAGGGCTGTATTAAATTTAGAGGTTAAATAAGGTTTTATTATGATGGAATCTTTCATTAAAACTTTGGCTGGGTTCGATTTGTCCAACTAAGGGATCTTACCAGGACGATCTTTCTACTTGAATGTCACATTTTCTAACAAAACCCTACCCTCTTTAGCAGTTTTCTCAAAATCTCTCTACTGTAGTCTAAAACCCCATCATCCCGCAAAGCCCTGTTTAATTTTCTTAAAGTGTGAATTGTTTTTCTGACAATATAAAACTCATGAAATTTCTTCTCACTGCACAACACGTAAAATCCTTTTCTATATGTTTTTTTTTGCATTCTAATATTTTGCCCTCCTGCCACACCTCCTTAAGCAAACCTACGGAGGGAGGGGGGTGATTACGTACTTCCCCTCAACATTCTTTTCCAAATTTTCCCATTTACCCACACGTTAACATTTCAGAATGCCATTGGTTTATTTGCAGTAGACGATGTAGACGATCACACTCATAGCGTCAAATCACATGGCAACAGAAAAGAAAAATTTTTTCTATTGTAATATAACAATATTACAAACTTAATATTATTTTGCATTTACCAATATTGTAAGTAATATTAAATTTTAACAATTAACAGAAATTCTAATTTAATTTAAGCAAAAATTTTTAAATACCTCTCCTAGGTTAGTTGTAAAATTTTAGTTCTCTATTCGTTTAAGTATTTTAGGTTAGGTCAACCTTATATTTATTAAATTATTCAAAGATTTCATTTTGCTCCATGTTTATTTTTTTTGCCATGTACAGAGATAAGTTTATCTGATTATGAAGCACAACATATATTATTAGCAATACATAGCAGTTAAATTTTTTGTTCTCTAAGCGACTGCAAAATTTTTTATGAAAATTAATATACCTTAGTAGCATTAAGTCTTAGGGGCATTCTGTGAATGTTTGATTTAATTTAAGTAATGAAAAAGTTTTGTTGTTAAAAAAGAAAGAATTAAGAAACTAAAAAAGAATGTGAACTTAAGAAAAAAGCCATAAATTTTGTGTACAACATGGTATGGAAATAGTAAGAAATTCAGCATTTGGTGATGCGTCAAAGGTTGTAAGCTCCCATATATTATTTCTTTTACATCATATATTTTGCAATCACGAATATGTTCAATCAGTATGAGCTAAATTTAACTTAATTTTTCATGTTTTTCTGATCTAACCCAGAGGCGGAGATTGGTTAAAACATGTCTCTAGATTGAGCGGTCGTCGAAAGTGATTGATTTAATTTGAATATAAACTGTAAATGTACATCAAGTAGAACAAAATTTCAATTTTCCCTTAAACAAATTTTGTAAGGATGGTGTATATCTAAATTTCAATTTCAACATTTCAGAACAGCGTCTAGTGTGTAACTAGGTATAAATGTAATAAGTAGTATATTTTGGTATGTTTTGGCACATGGGACCTGGGATTGAATCGTCGGATCCGCGGATAACGTCACCGTCCGCCATCTTGGATGATATCACCGCCGCCATCTTGGATGACGTCACTTTCAAAATTTTCCAAAATTTCAAAAAATTCAAAAATTTAAAAATCATTAAATTTTATGCCCGCCGTCTTGTTTCCGGCATCCATCTTGTTGGCAATACCTAACGTCAATTGTTTTACTTAAATGTAGGCAACCTTCTTGAAGGGGTTTCCTCCGAGTCTTCCGAAATTTTTTCTAATTCGCATTCCTACTAACCCCCACTCATACCTCATATTGTAAAAAATATATTTCTAGTAAAATTAAGTTAAGTAATTTACATTATCACAGCTGAACGGGCTCCGCCTCCCCTTCTCAGCTAATAACATATACCCGACTCATATCTTGGCAATCCCCGAATTATTACCATAAAATCCAATAAAACAAGTATAGGGGTTTTCTCCGAGTCTTCCGAAAAATGTTTCTAATTTTCATTGCAACTTAACCTCACTTTCATCTCATACCATAAAACATCTCGTTAACAAATTTAATTTAAGTAATTAACTATATCACACCTATATGGGCTCCCCCATCCTCTCTCATGTTATAACTTAAACCCGACTCCTTTCCTAGCTATTCCCGAACCAGTTTCAATCAATTCAATCAAATAAACTATTGGGGTTTTCTCCGAGTCTTTCGAAATTTTTTCTAATTCGCATTCCTATCAGCCCCAACCCATACTTCATTACGTGAAAATATCTTTCTAGTAAAAATAAGTTAAATAATTTACATTACTGCACCTAAACATTGTCCCTCCACCCTTCCCCAGCTAATAACTTAAACCTGACCCCTATCTTAGCTATTCCAGAACAAGTTTCAATAAATTCTATCAAATAAACTATAGGGGTTTTCTCAGAGTATTCCGAAATTTTTTCGATTTATCATTCCTATCAACCCTTACCTGTACTTCATTATGTAAAAACATCTTTCTAGTAAAATAAATTAAGCAATTAACTATACCGCAACTGAACGAGGTTCCCTAACCCTTTCCTATGCTAATAACTTAAATCCGGCCCCTATCCTAGCTATTCCCGAACAAGTTTCATTAAATCCAATCAAATAAACTATAGGGGTTTTCTCAGAGTCTTCCGAAATTTTTTCGATTTATAATTCCTATCAACTCCCACTCATACTTCATAATGAAACTACATCTTTCTAGTAAAATAATTTAAGTAATTAACCACAACACACATGAAAATTGTCCTTCCAACCTTCCCCAGCTAATAACTTAAACCTGACCCCTATGTTAGCTATTCCCGAACCAGTTTCAATAAATTCAATCAAATAAAATATATGGGTTTTCTCCGAGTCTTCCAAAATTATTTCGATTATATATTCCAATCACACTCCACTCATATTTCATAATGAAAAATACAGTTTTAGAGAAAATTAAACTATGCAAATAAATACACCACACCTGGACAGGCTCACTACTCTTCCCCATGCTAATATCTTATACCCAACTCCTATCCCAACCATCCTTGAACGAGTCATAATAAATTCAATCAAATTAACTATAGTGGTCTCCTCAGAGGCTTCCTAAAACAATTCGATTTCGCATTCCTTCCTAACCCCACTCATACCTCACACAGAAAGTATTATTTTCTATTAAATTTAAAAAAAAAAACCAACACTATATGCCTAGACAAGGCTTCCTTAGCACCCTCCCCTAATATTTTACACTATGGCACTGGAAGATGCCTACCCCCTCCCTCATCTTCTCAAGCCAATAGTATTTTCCCTTCTTCCCAAGTCAGCACATGCATGCTAATCACGTGTTCATCACATGACACTCCACGCCTCCATACCATGATGTCAACCTATACCACCTCCCCCTCCTCCAGAGTCAGCATATACATGTGTTGCAGTATGGCACAATACCTACCTTTGTACTTCCCCTCGCACCCCATCACATAAGTCACTACATTCCTGAGACATGACATCATATTGGTGTGCAACATGACACAACTCTGAAGGCGACATTCAACATCTTTCTCGATAGCAAATTAACAACCCCCCAATACCAGTCATTGCTGATTCAGCCCACAACATGTTTCGCAGTATGGTGCAATACTAACGTTTGGACTCTCTCCTCCCTCTACCACCGAGACAGCCCATTCCTAAAGCATGACGCCAGAATGGTGTCGCAATATTGCGTCACTCCTACCCCTTCCATCATTCGTTCCCTTATCTCTTTACATATATCAGCACGTATCAAACTCTGCATGATTAGTCTTCAGCAAACCACTAGCGCTAGAGTCACATTGTTCCGACCGACCATAATTTGATTAACAAGCATATTCTCAACATGAAATCCAATTCTATGCTAGAACGCTGCCTGAAAATCTGCATCTAGACGACGATACCTGCAACTGCCTGTCTGTGTAGAGAGCTACCGGTACAGGGATTGTGCTTCTGATCCGGTCACACCACATCGCTAGAGTTGGCACATAAAACCACAGCCCACAAACTTCAAGCGTCAACAATACCCTGCCAGAAAGAAGCGTGTAAAGAGTTCATCGATGTATCGTTTATTAGCCTCAATAAATTGTCTAGCAGTGATATGTATTGCAACATTCAAGGATTCAAATCACAAGACACATTCACCATTAAACAAGTGTCGATATCGGACAGTGACGATGACCTGTCAACCAATGTCTTCACATTCGAACCTCTGTGCCGTATTATATACGTCACGACTTATATAAATTAAATATTAAAATGTTTTGTCTATATTCTAATAAATTTAGGTTCATTTTCTTAACTTTTTTTTATTTCATTGATATTAACTTGTTTACATTATACTGACAGTAATTTGGTGTCATTCAGTAAATTTATATTACTTTGGATGTTTCAGTACATTTTATTTTTCATTACAGTCTATCTTTCCTTCACATGTTAGTTATGAGTAGAGCCGATTCAGGCTGCAGTAACGTGTTCTTTGTTAGCCGGACGTGCGCGGCTACGTTTTGCATTCCTCTGCCGAAGTTTTTTTTCTTTATTTTCATTGTTTCTTCCTGCAATGCGGACATTTGCTGTGTCAAGGCGCGTGTACTTTGCATGTCCATGACGTGATTTCGTCCTTTCTTGTCAGCTCTGTACACGTGAAAGCATTGTGCCTCCTTGTCGGTAGGCTATTCTGACTGCCCCTGCCATCTAGTGGGGCGTTTTAAAGTTATTCCGCTGCGCCTTTGTTTGCATTCTGTTACGTCTCCTCCTATATTTTTCGAGCACTCTTTGTACGGCAGTGATAGAGTCATGATGTGTCACTGTGGTGCGTGTTCGTGGGTGATGTTCTTCGGAACGTAGACAGCCGATTATGGCGTTACTATTCTTCTAATTGCCCACGTAGTATTTATAGTCGTAGAACAGTTTTTTTTTATTTTGTGATGTGACGTCTTCTTCAATCCCTCAAGGTTAGTACTCGTTTGTTTATTTTCTTTCATCCGCGACTATTTTGTCTTTTTAAATGTCTCTACTTATTCTATGTGCTCACTGTGTTACAGTGAGGGTCCACTGCACTGACACAAAGTTGGTCCACGTCCTAGACGTCTTTCTTTCCAACTTTTCACATTTCCGATGAGGCCGGTATAGTTCAAACTTCTCGGTGTTGCGCACCATGGCCGCTTCAGCTTCCATCACGGGTTTGCTCTGGTCTACATCTCCCTGCTTTTGGTTGGAATGCTGGCATCGTGTTGCTTTTGCCATTGGCGTGTAGCTATCTCCCGATGGCATTATTTTAACTTCAGGATTAACACGGCTTTCGTCGATCGTCAGCTAAGTCTGTTCTTTTGTTCATTGGATTTAATTCTTAATATTTTTGCGTAAACAAATTCTATGGACTTTTAAAAGATTGATGTTATGATCCTGATAGGCTATATAATTTTGTTTTTAATAATAAATACAGCATTTGCTTTCATGTAAAATTTAAGTTTTAATATTATTATTTGTTTTATTAATGATTTAAAAGTTGTATATCTTAACTTCCATAATAAATAATGTGCCGGGTACACCTTTTTATCTATACTATCGTTTGCACATAATTTTAATAATTAATTAAAAATATTCATATAGGCTTACATGCCTAACATATTTCAAAGTTATTTACAGGTATATCTTGCTTGTTTGCATATTTGAAAAAAAAACTATTTAACTTAAATAAGAAAAAAAATAATTTCATTATTTAACAAACCACAAATCAATGTCTATTATTTATAATTCTTCCTCTTGGAATTTTTACGATTTTGAGTATCTAGTAAGGTTAAGTTATATTTTCTAAACACCTTACAATTTTCTTTTTTTATTCTTTTGTGCGGTGTGCTTGTGGCCTAGTCGTCTTTCTCAAGTGTTTATTTTGTGTGTTTTATCGCTTTTATTTGTATGTTTGTTTGTCCTGTTCTTTGGTTTATTTTGCCACTTTGTTTCTTTATTTAATGCGTGGCTGTTTTGAACAGGAGTTTTGTTTAGCGATTATAAACATTTGAGTGTATTGCTTCCATTATATTAATTTTATTATCTCACCGAAGCACACCGGCACACCTTCCTGCCCCTGGGATCATCTAAGCCGCTTCACACAACAAGCATACCGTCTACAGACGTACCAAAAACATGGACTCAGGTGGGATTCCGGTGATATCCCTTACTGTAAGATTTCCTATGCGGTGGGTAGTGTCATAAATTAAGATGTCCCTATGTTCGTCATCGAAAACGATCAAAAATTTGTGTTACATGGCGTGTGCTCGAACAGTGTTAGAATTATCGATGCACACAAACAGTTTGGCTGTCCTAAGTTCAGGAAACTTATAAAAATGTACCCTAACATACATCACAAGTGTGATAAAACTCCGTTCTGTGCCCAGTGTAACTCTGAAGCCACGAGACTCTGGTTTTATAACAACCCATGGTATGTGTAACATTGGAATAATGCTAACCCACAGTATATGTAAAAATTAGACTTTAAAATTTGAAGGGGGATAGATTTTGCTAAAAATAAATGTATGAAAATTTTTTTGTAGTTTTCTGTAAATAAAAAGATTTAAAGTACTTTTTTTTATTATGTATTTACCTTTTAGTGGAAAATAAATAAATAAAAGTAATAAATTATACAAATAAAGCTATAGAAAGCTAAAATATATATTTCGTATTCAATTTAGAGGCTACAAAAAAGTTCAGCAATACGCTTAAAAACAAAAAGAAAAACAAATTCACAACACAAATTAATATTTAGTGACAAAGTAATATATATTTTTCTAACTGCTCAGATGAACCATTTTATGTACCTAAACATATCTTCCAAACGCAATTAAGTATCATACATAAAAAAAAACAACACATATCTAGATTCTAACTTTTGCAAATACCTTGCACATAATAAAGCCATCTAACCCAATGAGCTAACCAAGCCTAACATACGCCCATGGAGCCTAATACAGAAAGGCAACGAAGCCCTCATGATAAAACTCATTTATATATTTGCGAAGCAGGTAGCCAGCCTCAGAAAACCTCCATTCTTCACCAACCATCACGTAACCCTGCACACCCGGAAAATCGTTCATGACTACTATACCACTGTAAATAAATCTTAAATTATATAGAGTATAGTGACTGTTGCATCATTTCAAGTGGAATCTTTTATCTCGATCCATTTCGTGTAGCCTAAACAAGCAGTTAGCATATTGTCTAAAATCTTCGAGTAACATGAAAGCATATATAACTATTAACATATGCAAAGTGTATTGAAAGGCTAAATGACTTCAAGATATGAAAAATCCCGTACTCACCTTCCATAGACTGGATAACATATAGAAAACCGCATGCATGCATGCACACCTACAACCCCAACCTACCAACACACACACTACACACCATATACCCACACCCATAGACCCTACACCTTACCAATGCAAACACACACATACTTACCCTACATACCCACACGCCCTACACACCCTACTCATGCCACACATACATGCTGAAACACTATGCACTCCAAACACACTTATGCGTATACCCACACACCCTACACATACCACTCACCCACACACACACACACCCCACACACACTTCACATACCCACACACCCTTCACACCCAACTCACATCAAGGGTACACATTGACACACACACACCACCACCCACAAACTTATACTCCACATACAGACACACAACATACACCGTACACACACCCTGCACATAACTCCCTCCCTCCACTAACAACACACACACATACAATTACACTTAAACCGTACTACTTCATTTGTATTGGCAAAACTACTCATCGTCCTAGATAGTGCTGTGAGGGTGGCATCCATGTAGTACCTCACGCCTTTAGACCACACTTCTAGACATCAACTTGAGGGACCTAAGTCTTAGACCTCAATATGAGTGTCCCCACCCTTTACTATACCATTTAGATCTTTTACTTATCTTGGTTGTAAACATTCATGTGTGTTGGACATCAATTCATATATTTAAGTTTTTACTCTAAGTACCCAGTCCTAATATTTTATCTCCTTTACAATCTCCATAAGACACATTAATATAATTCAATCTATTTTACACAATACCATAAATCCCACACTTTATTAAACTGTGTATTTTTCCTCATTCATGCATTAAACATACCCTCAGAGTATCAAAACCTAGATTTATTTTTAAAACTGACATAACATGCGAAGAATTTACAAGTAGAAAGGACCAAACTGAATACGCCCACGTTATTAGTAAGCAAAGGACACTACCTCGATTCGCGAGAGGCAACATCATCCTTAGCAGGAATATAGATGGTTAAATTCAACTCTTGCTGGTCGATATGTATATTGATACCACCAACTTGCAATACCTGTGATGGCATATGAGGTGCTTGGGATAATTGCGAAGCGGGCGTATTTGTGTGCGTAGCAGGCGTATTTGTATGCGGAGCAGGCGTATTTGTGTGCGGAGAAGACGTATTTGTGTGCAGGGCAGTGCGGAGCAGACGTAGTTGTGTGCGGAGCAGGCGTAGTTGTGTGCGGAGCAGGCGTATTTGTGTGCGGAGCAGACGTAGGTGTATGCGGAGCAGGCGTATTTGTGTGCGGAACAGTGCGGAGCAGGCGTAGTTGTGTGCGGAGCGTATTTGTGTGCGGAGCAGGCGTAGTTGTGTGCGGAGCAGGCTTATTTGTGTGCGGAGTAGATGTAGTTGTGTGCGGAGCAGACATAGAAAATAGTTGTGATTGCTGCTTAGGTCGTGGTTGAGGTTCTTGTTTTAGATTATGTTGTAGAGTTCCAATGCCACAATTCCTAGAATCTCTCTTCAAAATATCACTCCGAGTAAATCGACGAAGACAGACTTCATACAGGAGGCTACAAACTCTATACTTTCATAGTGCAGGTGTTTTATATTTCATGTTGCAACACATTACACATGGCTGTAAATACTTTTCCACAGAGGTGAAAAACAGAAGTATGTCGTTAAATGAACGCACCATTCGAAGGCTGTAAGTATACCAATAAACGAGCACACAAGGTACTACTAGCTTAGTATACCGAGATTCGCTTGCAGTTTCTTAACCTGTATCCTTTACATGTACGGTAAGAGAAACTTTCTGTTTATACTCCTTTATGCCAATACAAAAATGTAAAAAAGTAAGAAAAAATATTTATTATAACTCAATTTACTCCCATGTCTCTATGGTCAACTCACCAGTGAAGAGTCATCCTGTGATAAAGTCACCGGTCAGCGGACACCAGTGAGGAGTCATCTGCCAGGAGTCACCTGCCAGGAGACACCCATGTTAAACCTTATAGAAAATAATTATTTAAAAAAAATCCAAGACGATGGATGTGAGCTACTATGTATGCGGCATGAATCTACATGTTTATCAGCTTCTATTTCATCACAAGTAAAACAGTGTTGTCATTATATCAGTTTTTAGTAAATGCCAATGCTAGACGCCATGAATAAAAACCGAATGAACTCAAGAATTTCATATCTCCAGTCAGCTATCCCGTTTACACTTTAAATAAATCAATTAATGACAATCATACATTAGACAAATGAAACATACTTTTCAATATTACCTAAAAATAACCTAGTCGGTCAATGCAAGACATTCAGTAAACAATAAATCACAGTTTGCTAACATAACCTAAACCAAGCTCATATTAACCTGCCTTTAAATGCATACATTTAGTTACAATACCACATGAACACACCTTTCATTTGAAGTAACAAGTCTATCTATCCATCCAAACTCTGCTATACCTTTGTTAACTTAACAAGTCTTTTAAAACCATCAATCAGTGACTCACATGCTTCCTATAAAAACGACTCTAGAAGAAGCATATACCAGTAAATAAATAAAGAATTATTTATATAGTTCATCTTTAACCCCCCCCCCCCAGACCTTCCCACAACATACAAACAGTTATAAAATTTATATTCCAACCAGCAAGCAGTATCATTAAACTCATAAAAAAATCAACATTGTTTTAACACATACATGAAGGACCATAAGTTCCACACCACTCCATCGTAACCTACTTACAGACAAACTAAATTTAAATACCCGTGAAAACTTAACACAAACCATGCCTATCTCTATATATGGATAATTTTGTTCCTGAATTCTTTTAGTCGGTTTTCACCAAATATATCAATCACCTTAATCACTCTTTTCACATTAATATAACACATTATAACCACCCGGACCTCTCCATACAGCAAGCTTCTTTGGGAAGCCATTACAGCTCCATTTATTATAGTTACATATACTAAATCAATCAGAGATGCACGACAGCCCCACATCAGTGATGAGCATACTATAACATACACGTCACATATTCAGAAGTCCTGATCAGTCTATATACTTGCAATCTGTAAAAAAAAAAGTTTACGTATTCACGCTTGTAGACATAGACAATATCATACACATACCCATTCGAGAACTAGTCAACTGTAAAAAATCAAGTATATGTTTAAACTGTATAGACACTAACACAATATACTTCGTCATATTAGTCATCCAAAACAAAGTTTTTAATTGTATTAAATCATCCATCCATAACAATATACCATCTAAACTTGTATATGCTATAGCACTAATTAATCCCATGCACTGAATATGTCCCAACAATAATAACATTTTTCCTTTGTCCATCTCATGCAAAGTATAGCATTAGGTACATATTCACACCACCACATTTACCATACTAAAGTGACTATTCAACACAAAAAGCAAATAAATACACCAGATTATTCTTGTAAGCAATTCTGAAAACACAAGGTCACAGGCTTGAGGAAACAGTTTTCTCAGTACTTGCAATATGTTCCCTATGAGGGAGAAATCCTTCATGTACATATACTTTATCATTCACTTTTTCGTATTCATTGCGGAAATAATCGCTATGTAACAATATTACAGTGATAACCCTTGTATCCAACACACATCGTAATAGCCACCTAAACGAAATCCATACCAAACATCTCAAGTATCTTGTCTGAAGCTTGCCAGCAATGTAGCTTTTGGCTGTAACAGTACGAGTAATAGGAGATAATCACAATCTATTTAGAATAGTCACCATAAACATGCAAAAGGCATCGCTGTAGCGACCAACATTACGTCCTTTTAACCATCAGCAGTGTAATATAACATTTGTATTTATTATATGAGTAACCTCGCGACAAACCATACTACATTTACCCGTGTGTGCTACCTTTTAGGCTGCTATAACACATACCTGAAACACAATAAATCATGTCGGACAGCTGGGTATGCCTTCACCCTACTATAGTCATGCTAATACAATATTTGTATAGGCATTTGAACATCTAGGCGGTTGTACTGAAGAAGTCTTCAGCACGAGAGATAGGTGAAAGTTGTCTTGCAAGTATGAAATATTTATTTGACTACATCAGACTGTAGGACACTTATAGACCTGTTAAATCGAGTTCAGCATTGCAGAAGTAACAGGCTTCAACCCAGTTACCTATTTTTTTCCCCCATACAATCATGACTATTGACCGTCTTGGATGACGTCACGACCGTCATATTTGATGACGTCACCGTCAGTCTTGACCTTGGGACCGCATTTCGATACTGCTTGATGGTTGGAATATAAATTTTATAACTGTTTGTATGTTGTGGGAAGGTCTGGGGGGGGGGAGGGTTAAGATGAACTATATAAATAATTCTTTATTTATTTACTGGTATATGCTTCTTCTAGAGTCGTTTTTATAGGAAGCATGTGAGTCGCTGATTGATGGTTTTAAAAGACTTGTTAAGTTAACAAAGGTATAGCAGAGTTTGGATGGATAGACAGACTTGTTACTTCAAATGAAAGGTGTGTTCATGTGGTATTGTAACTTAATGCATGCAAGTAAAGGCAGGTTGATATGAGCTTGGTTTAAGTTATGTTAGCAAACTGTGATTAATTGTTTACTGAATGTCTTGCATTGACCGACTAGGTTATTTTTAGGTAATATTGAAATGTATGTTTCATTTGTCTAATGTATGATTGTCATTAATTGATTTATTTAAAGTGTAAAAGGGATAGCTGACTGGAGATATGAAATTCTTGAGTTCATTCGGTTTTTATTCATGGCGTCTAGCATTGGCATTGACTAAAAACTGATATAATGACAACACTGTTTTACTTGTGATGAAACAGAAGCTGATAAACATGTAGATTCATGCCGCATACATAGTTTCTCACATCCATCGGCTTGGATTTTTTTTAAAATAATTATTTGCTATAAGGTTTAACATGGGTGTCTCCTGGCAGGTGACTCCTGGCAGATGACTCCTCACTGGTGTCCGCTGACCGGTGACTTTATCACAGGATGACTCTTCACTGGTGAGTTGACCATAGAGACATGGGAGTAAATTGAGTTATAATAAATATTTTTTCTTACTTTTTTACATTTTTGTATTGGTATAAAGGAGTATAAACAGAAAGTTTCTCTTACCGTAAATGTAAAGGATACAGGTTAAGAAACTGCAAGCGAATCTCGGTATACTAAGCTAGTAGTACCTTGTGTGCTCGTTTATTGGTATACTTACAGCCTTCGAATGGTGCGTTCATTTAACGACATACTTCTGTTTTTCACCTCTGTGGAAAAGTATTTACAGCCATGTGTAATGTGTTGCAACATGAAAAATAAAACACCTGCACTATGAAAGTATAGAGTTTGTAGCCTCCTGTATCAAGTCTGTCTTCGTCGGTTTACTCGGAGAGATATTTTGAAGAGAGATTCTAGGAATTGTGGCATTGGAACTCTACAACATAATCTAAAACAAGAACCTCAACCACGACCTAAGCAGCAGTCACAACTATTTTCTATGTCTGCTCCGCACACAACTACGCCTGCTCCGCACACAAATACGCTTCGCACACGACTACGCCTGCTCCGCACTGCTCCGCAACAAATACGTCTGCTCCGCACACAAATACGCCTGCTCCGCACACAAATACGTCTTCTCCGCACACAAATACGCCTGCTCCGCATACAAATACGCCTGCTTCGCACACAAATACGCCCGCTTCGCAATTATCCCTAGCACCTCATATGCCATCACAGGTATTGCAAGTTGGTGGTATCAATATACATATCGACCAGCAAGAGTTGAATTTAACCATCCATATTCCTGCTAAGGATGAGGTTGCCTCTCGCGAATCGAGGTAGTGTCCTTTGCTTACTAATACTGTGGGCGTATTCAGTTTGGTCCTTTCTACTTGTAAATTCTTCGCATGTTATGTCAGTTTTAAAAATAAATCTAGGTTTTGATTCTCTGAGGGTACATTTAATGCATGAATGAGGAAAAATACACCGTTTACTAAAGAGTGGGATTCATGGTATTGTGTAAAATAGATTGAATTATATTAATGTGTCTTACGGAGATTGTAAAGGAGATAAAATATTAGGACTGGGTACTTAGAGTAAAAACTTAAATATATGAATTGATGTCCAACACACATGATTGTTTACAACCAAAATAAGTAAAAGATCTAAATGGTATAGTAAATGGTGGGGACACTCATATTGAGGTCTAAGACTTAGGTCCCTCATGTTGATGTCTAGAAGTGTGGTCTAAAGGCGTGATGTACTACATGGATGCCACCCTCACAGCACTATCTAGGACGATGAGTAGTTTTGCCAATACAAATGAAGTAGTACGGTTTAAGTGTAATTGTATGTGTGTGTGTTGTTAGTGGAGGGAGGGGGTTATGTGCAGGGTGTGTGTACGGTGTATGTAGTGTGTCTGTATGTGGAGTATAAGTTTGTGGGTGGTGGTGTGTGTGTGTCAATGTGTACCCTTGATGTGAGTTGGGTGTGAAGGGTGTGTGGGTATGTGAAGTGTGTGTGGGGTGTGTGTGTGTGTGGGTGAGTGGTATGTGTAGGGTGTGTGGGTATACGCATAAGTGTGTTTGGAGTGCATAGTGTGTTAGCATGTATGTGTGGCATGAGTAGGGTGTGTAGGGCGTGTGGGTATGTGGGGTAAGTGTGTGTGTGTTGGCATTGGTAAGGTGTAGGGTCTATGGGTGTGGGTATATGGTGTGTAGTGTGTGTGTTGGTAGGTTGGGGTTGTAGGTGTGCATGCATGCATGCGGTTCTGTATATGTTATCCAGTCTATGGAAGGTGAGTATGGGATTTTTTATATCTTGAAGTCATTTAGCCTTTCAATACACTTTGCATATTTTAATAGTTATATATGCTTTCATGTTACTCGAAGACTTTAGACAATATACTAACTGCTTGTTTAGGCTACACGAAATGGATCGAGATAAAAGTTTCCACTTGAAATGATGCAACAGTCACTATACTCTATATAATTTAAGATTTATTTACAGTGGTATAGTAGTCATGACCGATTTTCCAGGTGTGCAGGGTTACGTGATGGTTGGTGTAGGATGGAGGTTTTCTGAGGCTGGCTACCTGCTTCGCAAATATATAAATGAGTTTTATCATGAGGGCTTCGTTTCCTTTCTGTATTACGCTCCATGGGCGTATGTTAGGCTTGATTAGCTCATAGGGGTTAGATGGCTTTATTATGTGCAAGGTATTTGCAGAAGTTAGAATCTATATATGTGTTGTTTTTTTATATATGATACTTAATTGCGATTGGAAGATATGTTTAGGTACATAAAATGGTTCATCTGAGCAGTTAGAAAAATATATATTACTTTGTCACTAAATATTAATTTGTGTTGTGAAGGAGTTTTTCTTTTTTTTTTTTAAGTGTATTGCTGACCTTTTTTGTAGCCTCTTCTAAATTGAATACGAAATATATATTTTAGCTTTCTATAGCTTTATTTGTATCATTTATTCCTTTATCTATTTATTTTACACTAAAGGTAAATACAAATTAGAAAAAAAGTTCTTTAAATCTTTTTACTTACAGAAAACTACAAAAAAATTTTCATACATTTATTTTAATCAAAATCTGTACCCCTTCAAGTTTTAAAGTCTCATTTTTACATATACTGAGGGTTAGCATTATTCCAATGTTACACATACCATAGGTTGTTATAAAACCAGAGTCTCGTGGCTTCAGAGTTACACTGGGCACAGAACGGAGTTTTATCACACTTGTGATGTATGTTAGGGTACATTTTTATGAGTTTCCTGAACTTAGGACAGCCAAACTGTTTGTGTGCATCGATAATTCTAACAATGTTCGAGCACACGCCATGTAACACAAACATTTGATCGTTTCCTATGACGAACATAGGGACATCTTCATTTATGATACTACCCACCGCCTAGGATATCTTACAGTAAGGGATATCACCGGAATCCCACCTGAGTCCATGTTTTTGGTACGTCTGTAGACGGTATGCTTGTTGTGTGATGCGGCTTAGATGATCCCAGGGGCAGGGAGATTCGAGTGTGAAGACATTGGTTGACAGGTCATCGTCACTGTCCGATATCGACACTTGTTTAATGGTGAAAGTTTCTTGTGATTTGAATCACTGAATGTTGCAATACATATCACTGCTAGACAATTTATTGAGGCTAATAAACGATACGTCGATGAACTCCTTACACACTTCTTTCTGGCAGGGTATTGTTGACGCTTGAAGTTTGTGGGCTGTGGTTTTATGTGCCAACTCTAGCGATATGGTGTGACCGGATCAGAAGCACAATCCCTGTACCGGTAGCTCTCTACACAGACAGGCAGTTGCAGGTATCGTCGTCTAGATGCAGATTTTCAGGCAGCGTTCTAGCATAGAATTGGATTTCATGTTGAGAATATGCTTGTTAATCAAATTATGGTCGGTCGGAACAATGTGACTCTAGCGCTAGTGGTTTGCTGAAGACTAATCATGCAGAGTTTGATACGTGCTGATATATGTAAAGAGATAAGGGAACGAATGATGGAAGGGGTAGGAGTGACGCAATATTGCGACACCATTCTGGCGTCATGCTTTAGGAATGGGCTGTCTCGGTGGTAGAGGGAGGAGAGAGTCCAAACGTTAGTATTGCACCATACTGCGAAACATGTTGTGGGCTGAATCAGCAATGACTGGTATTGGGGTGTTGTTAATTTGCTATCGAGAAAGATGTTGAATGTCGCCTTCAGAGTTGTGTCATGTTGCACACCAATATGATGTCATGTCTCAGGAATGTAGTGACTTAAGTGATGGGGTGCGAGGGGAAGTACAAAGGTAGGTATTGTGCCATACTGCAACACATGTATATGCTGACTCTGGAGGAGGGGGAGGTGGTATAGGTTGACATCATGGTATGGAGGCGTGGAGTGTCATGTGATGAACACGTGATTAGCATGCATGTGCTGACTTGGGAAGAAGGGAAAATACTAATGACTTGAGAAGATGAGGGAGGAGGTAGGCATCTCCCTGTGCCATAGTGTAAAATATTAGGGGAGGGTGCTAAGGAAGCCTTGTCTAGGCATATAGTGTTGGCTTTTTTTCAAATTTAATAGAAAAAAAATACTTTCTGTGTGAGGTATGAGTGGGGTTAGGAAGGAATGCGAAATCGAATTGTTTTCGGAAGGCTCGGAGGAGACCATTATAGTTAGTTTTATTGAATTTATTATGACTAGTTCAAGGATAGTTGGGATAGGAGTTGGGTATAAGATATTAGCATGAAGAAGAGGAGTGAGCCCGTCCAGGTGTGGTGTATTTATTTGCATATTTTAATTTTTTCTAAAAATGTATTTTTCATTATGAAATATGACTGGGGTGTGATTGGAATGTGTAATCGAAATAATTTGGGAAGACTCGGAGAAAACCCCTATATTTTATTTGATTGAATTTATTGAAACTGGTTCGGGAATAGCTAACATAGGGGTCAGGTTTAAGTTATAACATGAGAGAGGGTGGGGGAACCTATGCAGGTGTGATATAGTTAATTACTTAAATTAAATTTGTTAACGAGATGTTTTATGGTATGAGGTGAAAGTGAGGTTAAGATGCAATGAAAATTAGAAACATTTTTCGGAAGACTCGGACAAAACCCCTATACTTGTTTTATTGGATTATATGGTAATAGTTCGGGGAATGCTAAGATATGAGTCGGGTTTAGGTTATTAGCTGAGATGGGGTGGCAGAGCCCGTTCAGCCGTGATAATGTAAATTGCTTGACTTATTTTTACTAGATATATATTTTTTACAGTATGAGGTATGAGTGGGGGTTAGTATGTATGCGAATTAGAAAAAATTTCGGAAGACTCGGAGAAAACCGCTTCAAGAAGGTTGCCTACATTTAAGTAAAACAATTGACGTTAGGTATTGCCAACAAGATGGATAATGGAAACAAGATGGTGGGCATAAAATTTAATGATTTTTAAATTTTTGAATTTTTTGAAATTTTGGAATTTTGGAAAATTTTGAAAGTGATGTCATCCAAGATGGCGGCCGGTGACGTCATCCAAGATGGCAATGGTGACGTCATCCAAGATGGCAGCTGGTGATGTCATCCAAGATGGCAGCCGGTGACGTCATCCAGGATGGCAGCAGTGACGTCATCCAAGATGGTGGCAGTGACATCATCCAAGATGGCGGCAGTGACGTCATCCAATATGGCGGCCGGTGACGTCGTCCAAGATGGCGGCAGTGACGTCATCCAAGATGGCGGCCAGTGACATCATCCAAGATGGCGGCCGGTGACGTTATCCAAGATGGCGGCCAGTGATGTCATCCAAGATGGCGGCGGTGACATCATCCAAGATGGCGGTCGGTGATGTCATCCGCGGATCCGACGATCCGATCCCAGGTCCCATGTGCCAAAACATACCAAAATATACTACTGTAATACATTTCTACTATATAAATTGTATTTCTTAGATGGTGTTCTTATTCTGTCAGGATGTTGTTGAAGTATATTCAAAGGCGCCCAACAAACCATTCTTAGAGCAATTTGTCCTACCAATTTGGTTACTTGTAATTCCTTATAAATTTTCTGTCACCACTACAAATTATTTTCTATCCACATAACATATACCTCTCCATATTTATTTAATACACTCACTAGTCTTTATATAGTTATTTAGAATAGTAATATGCCCCCCTTCACTCACAAAAGCCGTAGATGTTGAAAATTACAACACTTTGTTCCCTCCCCCTTAGCCAAAATCTTTTATATGGTTGATTGAGACACACCCGTCGTAGCACTTGCTACATTATATTTTAAACATTGCATCAACTTTAATTTTAAGATGTGTAACTCGGGTCGGCATGACGCGCTGGAGCGAACCTCACGCACCCGAACCAAGCCATAACTGATCCCTGATCCCTTCCAATTCTCCTATCGCCAGACAGGTGACATTAGTATGCACGGCCTGTTATCTTTTATGAAGGTACGTTGACCATCAAAATAGTTTGTGACGCAGATGCTTGGAGTGCTAACGTCGTGTATGTAGGCATGCATGCGTGTACGCGTGATTATATATATATTTTTTTTTCCGGATGGCTACCATGAGCAATCTTTGTTGTTAGTCTTAGAGCATGGTTAACTGGAGATAGTTTGATGCCTTTACTGTGAATTTGACATCTAGCGGTAGGCAAAATACACGAACAACGCTACAAAATAATTAATGTTGCGACATACATTTGTAAAGACCTAGACAAATGAGATTTGTAGACTACTGAATGTTTTACAGTCAATATACAACAGAATCATTTTAATCCATTCCTTAAATTACTGGAAAACGAAAATACCAAGACAAAGTAAATAGTACATGTAAACAAACTCTTATTTTATACGAAAATTGATGATAATCGATGGATGCTGGTAATATGCGACAGCAAATCATCCAGCATATGTTTCTTTAAATGTGAGTGATATTCAAATACAATATGTTGACCGCTATGTAGTAATAAATATGAAACTTGTTACTCGTGGTGCCTATCAACAGCTGATTAAATATAGGAATCAATTCAGAGCATGAGAAGGGATAGGCAATGAGCTCTCTAGTTGTTATCTATGCTCTAAGTTGTTAGTTATTGAGGTTAACCAAATGTAATTTGAAAATGGTTTATTAAATATGTTGTTGTGTGCCAGGGTGTGAGGACCGAACATCTGCCACTCACAAGTTTTCTGTGTTTCGGATTCTGTCTGTTTCGACGTATGGAGACATGAGCGTAACCGAAGTTTGTTGATTTGACAAACGAAAAAATCTATTCTGTCTACAAAATTGCAATACATTTTTGCTGAAGATTATTTTAGCCCTGGTGCCAAATGGCTAAATGCAGTTTCTGTTCCGATGTTGGGATTGACAGCAAAAAGGAACAACGAAATTCATGTATCGCTTTTGGAATTGCCAGGTAAGCACGTAGGTGTAAATTAATGAGTAGAGTCACATAGATGCACAATACATTTTGTAGGTGATTTTTTCAGCGTTCATATCCTTAGTACACTATACCTGTATATTGACCTTTGTCCTTTTGATCATTTGGTTGTTTTAGGCATTTATGCATACCACAAATGCAAATAAGTCCTTTAAAACATTTAGTTATATTAATTTTATATTCCACAAAAGATTTGTTTCTTTGCAGCCTCTTGTGCACTGCTGCCAAATTGTGTAACTACATATTTAACAAATTGTTGTTCTGTTCGAATAATGTAGTGGACCTATTGGCATTATGACGCGTAGTTATGTGAAGTTCTAAGAAAACCTCATACACTTTCGGTTATGTTAGCAGTTTTAAACATGGCACATCTTTTAATATTGTGTTATGTTCAAACAGATCCTGTATAATCGATGGATTCTGTGACAGATTTATCCAGTACCACATCCGTTGACACTCCATTTATTCCATTGGAAGGATCTGTAGGTATGTAGAATTTTCAGTGTATTGTTTGTCTTTGGTTGTGTTTACAACATAAATTAGAATAAGGGTAACATTTTACTCAAACTGCGTGTTCTCGTTTTTTCTAGTAACCATTTCAACACGTCATCCACCAGCCAAATATTTCAATAGTTCTGTTATAGTATGCTGGGGTTTAGAACCAAGTAACTTTAGCTGCCGTGTTTCGTACGTCAGAACCTGCATTATGATGTCACAATGGGGCCCCCTAAGCTTGTGCTTACCTTTGGTATCGGATCATACAAATGCATCCATTTCGTACCCTGATAATTTGAAGTTTATTATTAATTCATATGTTGAAGTAACACGTCAGGTGTTCAGAACATTAGAAAAATTACCTTTAGTTAATTTAATATTTTTAGTTCTAGTTCAAGCAGTAAATCAAGGGCAGCAGGTTATGACGTGCACAGTGATTGCCATCACCGTGTATAAGCAGTAATAGCAATTAATAAGTATAATTTCTGGATATCAAAATTAACCGGTCGTGTGACCATACATTCTCCTTCCTTGGCGTCATGTCACGAAGCCGATGGAACTGTAATGAGATAGCAACAGTCAATGTTACTGTTTGTATGTTAATAAAACTAAAATGTGTATATTTCGTCTGTGAGGAGAGAGCAGGTGCAGCTTCTGAGCGGCAGCCTGGCTCCTCACCCCCTCCCCACTTGTACTCCCCTTAACTGTTGGCGGAGAGGGAAGAGTGCCGCCTGTACAAATTAAGATGCAAATGTTAATTATCATTATAGTGAGTAGTATATAAGGAACATAAGGATTTAGGAGCCTCAGGGGTAAATTTTTCTAAAGTGTAATGAGGTAATATTAAAGTGAAAATGAAATAAATACGGTGATGGCAAGAATTTACTGTCCTCGAGAAAATTGGGCTCCTAATTGGCCCATGGGAACCAAAGCCTGCAGGACAAGTGGCGGGGTTTTGGCACCAAACAGGGGTACCGCGAGGGATTTGAACGTCAGAGAGGGACGTGGGGAGACATGTGAGGACGACGAACCGGGGTGTTGCCGCCGGCGTCGACTCAAGAGTCGCGACGCGGAGTAGAGGCAGAGATTTTAGAGCCAACTGACGACGAACTGGTGTGTTACCGCCAGGGCCGATTGCGTGTCGCGAGAGTGACCGGTCATGTGTCATGTGGGCGGAATTTAAACCGGGCCGATTAATCCACGCCAGGAGAGGACAGTGACGACTTGCTGTCTGTCAAAAATATGAATGACTGTCTTTTATTTACTCTCGCAAAAACGTCACCAATAACAATTAGTAAGACACGTAAAGTTTTATCAGAGTGGCACGTCGCGAGACTTTAGACATTTAGAAAGCCTTTGAAAAGGTTTCCCATGGAATCTTGATGAAGTTAGAAGGACTGCTAGGTACGTGGGTCGTGGACTCGGCTGGGGACTTCCTTATGGGTTGCGGCCAGAATGTAATAATAAAAGGTAAAATTACATAATCTTTAAGAAATGCAGGTTAATTTTTTACGCCGGTAACTTCTTGTTATATCGTGCGAGTCAACTTAGCTGTTTAGAAACACCAACGTTTTGTCTAAGTTTCAAGGAGCCATTTTCTTAAACTTATCTGGTCTCACCGATCAAACATCCCATACAGCAACTACGCACGTGGGTGGTTCAATGTACACAGTTTTCTAAGAATTCGACAGGCACATATGCTGAGGACTTGGGGCAACAACTTACAGACTTGCGGAAGAAATGGCCGGGTCATAATACGTTTAGTTGTATTTTATATTTCAAGCAATAGCATTTAATGTGTAAGTATTTCGTTGCCATACAACGTGGAAAATATTGACTCCTGTATCCAATAATGTAATATCATCACAAAGATTGGGAGGTGATTCCTTATAAAAAAATAAGCTATAGTTGTACAACACAAATTTTCAAATTTTGCCTTGCGTAGTTCTTAAGTGAAAGATTCCCATATACCCTTAAACTGAATATTAACATTATATTTTGACAAAATATCGGCAATGATGGAGTTAAAATAAAATTATGTACACATTGATTAGTGTTATTGAGACCTAAAACTCATCAATAATCCGCTTTTTTAAACTCTTCTCTATGTAAAAATATTTGAGGTTGTCACTCTCTGATTAGAAATTTTGTGAGGTATGTTATTGCTAACGTTTCACGTTGTCTTTCTGAGAAGTACATCGTAAGTAACAAAAAAAGATACTGCTGTTGCAATTCACAAATGTCAGTGACTGCAATAAAGTGCATTTGATGTGAGCAATACGACCTGTACTTAAAGATTTTAGCATCGTTAGCACCCATATTTGTGTCCGTATTTACAGAAATTCACAACTTAAATACCCAAGATTGAAGGCGTGTGATGGCATAGGTGTGTAGCCTATGGAGTTTCTTGAAAGTAAGTTTTGCCGACGTTAAATGCAATTTCAGAGTGAAAAAAAGTATTTACAAGCGATTTGTGTAAGATGCCATTGCGGGTGTGACAGATTTTGCCTACTGGCCAGGTATTGTATTGTATGAACTGGAACGTTACGGCGCATATTATAGTAACGGGCGCCTTCTAGTGACTTCCCACACTTGGATATCGTATGTAACTTAACATGCACTGCTCATAAAAGCAACATCAAATGTTCAAAAAACCATACGCCACAAAATTTCTATTAAATTAAAAGGTTGACCACCAATGTTATTTTCAAGACGAGGGGAGTTTTCAAAATCTCTTTCTTGATAGGTTGATTGATTGGTTGACTGGTTAGTAGGGCACTCAACCCCTTCCTCATTAGCGCCCACAAATGTTTTGTAATTAAATAACCACTATACCAACCATAGGAAAGAAATAATCTCCAAAGAAGTAACAATATAAATAATTTAAATATTGTGCACATATTAAAACACACTAGAAGAAAATGTACACACGCTTACACATGTACTAATCAAAGCACAAGAACAACACAAACAATACAGTGAAAACAAATCACATGTCAAAAACTTCACACGTAAAAAGAATAGTACGTCGTTCACTGATCAACTTTCCTGATAAATGTTTTCGAAGGTCGTCACCGATCTTAAAAGTACGACGGGCCTGGTCGTACCTGTTACTCTCCAACAGGAGGTGCCTTGATAGGTTGAAGATATCTATAATACTAATCATTGCACAAAGAATAGTAATTTAACTTCTCGTCGGTTCCAAGATTTTGCTAAAATGCATTTTTAATATTCGATTTACAAGGGTAAAATATCTCCCTTTAGAATTATGCTAGGCAGACATTATGAAAAGGAATCTATTCCTGAAGTTTGAATAATAAATTAAGAATTACATATATGTACACACACATACACATATATGTATAAAATCAGTTTAATTAAATAATATATTTCCAATTAATTTAATAAAAGTAATTAAGTTATTGTTATTTAGCGATGTAACTTATTATTTCGGCAATATTTATTATTCGATGTTATTAATTATCTAAGTAGTTTTTATTTTTACCCTCTCCCTTCAATCATGAATACTTAAACTTACACAGCATATATTTGTGAATCAAACTTACATGTTTAAGAAAAAATAATCTTATTTGGAATAATAATATTACACCTGGTTTTACAATATCTCTCTCAAAAAAGCAATTAAACTTATAATCAGACCAAATATAAACATATAAAATGGAGTCTGTAGATGTATTATTTTGATCGCGACTTTATCTGGCACTGCAGTCAGTTTCAGAGAACGTAGGCTGAATTTACTAACATAATCATTATTCCACTTCAGAAGTGTACCTCCTTCTAAGAGTCTGGTAACCAAATCGTGAAACTTGCGGAGAAATGGATTGCTAGAGCTGAAAGCAGAAAAGGACACTGGAAATTTATAAATACATTCATCAACGACGTGTAGCAATGGCCGACCGTCTCGAAACCACTGAGATTGAGAAATAATATTTTCCAAATTTGTTCGAGCCCCGCAGACGCTGATATTCCTGTTGACAGCTGCCCATATAAACCCCTCTTCGTAAATCGGTAATAAATACAGTAACGGAGAATATACCTCTAATTCTGAAAATCAATCTCCTCCATGGCCCGTATTACATCTGAGGGCTTTGTATACACACCAACCATCAGCTGTGAAGATAAAATATCATTAAAATATTTCATGTCAGGATAGTATTGAGGAATAGTGAGGTAACTGTAGACCCTTGGTAAGAGTTAGCGAGCAAGATGTTGAATACGAGAACATTAGTTACAAACAATCTCTGAACGAAATAACGAGGTGAACGAATAGTTCCTCCAAGTACGACAAGACGTGAAGTTTCCAGTAATTTGCTCCCAACAATCCTTTCCGTGTCGAACATTGTTATTACCCACCATGCAACACACATTATCACTACCATACACACGTAACACGCCCATGTCTCTTTCGTAAATGGCAATAATACGTTCATGTACAAGGGTATGCGAGATGCCTTTTGAACAACAAACGTTAGACAAACTTGACTGTGAGGATAAATTGTGCGATATAAAAAGAATTTCAACACTGTGACTGGATTGATTTGAATCGTCTTGTTTGACCTATTATGTTTATGGAGAAAGTTATTAATAAACGAATCTAACACTAGGGTTGCATTCATGTATTTCACTAACGTGCGTGATAGCATGTCCTCAGGACCATAGTAGTGTTTAATTCCTTCAGGATTTCCGTTATATGTTGACAGATCAGTTGCATTATCCGCTGATAGTTTTAGTTGGTACCCATTCATGTTTGGAAATCTTTTTCTAAAAACCTGTAAATTTTGCCCAGAAGTATCAATATTACTTCTAAAAATCAAAACATTTGTGAATGGATTGTATTTTACGAAGGTAGTTGTAGCTTGAATATTGACCCTCATGACTTCGACGGAGGAATTTACAAATAGTAAAGCGATGTTCATGATACTGAAGTTACTCCAACAGTCATCGAACATTTTCCGCATCTTCTCTTCACTTAATTGTGAAGAGATAGCCAGTATGAGAAGATACAATGCTCTAGAACTCCAGTAAGGAGCCTCTGTAGTGTTAGCATCAATGAAGTACGTGTCAGGTAGTTCTGGCAGATATGTAATGAGACCTACTGTATTCTCATAGTTGTCAGCTCGCTTGTGTGCAGCGTAGTCTTGTAGTAGAGGTGAGTTTCTCTGACGAGCACTGGAACCATAGATGAGTGGATCTTTCTGAGAACTGCAGCTGTAGTGTTATCTGACACACAACATGCATCTACATCCACTACAAGAAAGTAGTTACCACGAGTGAAGTACTTGTCTATCGCAGCTATGGCATAATGCGCCAAGTAGAGTTATTGCCTGTCCTGTCCATTGAATCTGAATATGCCACAACAAGTAACAAAACAGTTTGTGATTAGTATAAATGATGTGGCAAGATAATTAATCATTGAAACACTCGCTAGTAACTTGTTCGGAAGCATGTATTGCAATTGTGCTGTTTTAGACTGTTATTTTAACAATATGTTCACGACATGTGCACCTGACTAATGATCAACCGTCTAAATGCCATACAGCACACTTCAGTGGTCTGTGCTGTGAATATTTCGGGGAGGTGGGGGGCTGAAATGTATCCCATTGGAAAGGTTACCTTTCACACTTTTTGTGGCAGTAGTGCAGCTGGGTAGAAACTGGAAAGGTATCCTTTCCGATTTCTTAAAATGTCTTAGTTTTAATGCCAATACGAACTGGAAAGACATATCTTCGGAAAGGATACCTTTCAGGATTTTCTGTACAATGCCACAACAGAAAATAAACTGGAAAGGTTACCTTTCCGATTTCTTAAAATGTTTTAATTTTAACGACAATACGGACTGGAAAGATATCCCCTCGGAAAGGTAACCTTTCCAGTTTGCGACATGGTTGTGCTCGCTCACAAAATCCTGAAAGCTATCCCCACTGGAATCATATCCCAAAATGGCTGCCAGACAACTGATGTATCAATACCAGCACCTATATAGTTCCTCAGTTTCACACTAGGTGGCACTGTCAAGTAGTGTTCACAGAATACCTTAGCAAAATAACCGCATATGTAGCGTAACATTTAAAATTTTTCTTCTCGGTACACTGATAATATGTATCTCATTTTGTGCTACAAAAATCCTTAAAGATATCCCCTTGGAAAGGTAACCTTTCCAGTTTGCGACATGGTTGTGCTCGCCCACAAAATCCTGAAAGGTATCCCCACTGGAAACATATCCCAAAATGGCTGCCAGACAACTGATGTATCGATACAAGCACCTGCCACCTATATAGTTCCTCAGTTTCGTTCTAGGTGGCACTGGCAGGTTGAAGCACGACAAGATGCAGCACATGTTTTCGTTCTGCTCGTGGTCCAGGTTTCGAACAAATATTATAGACGAGAAACTGTGGATTTTGTAGCACATAATAAAACATTTATTTGAGCTGTTGTGTAAAATTACACGGATATGCGGCCAGATGAATTAAACACGTCAATAAAAAGACCTTATACACAATTTTCCATTTGAAAAATGTTAATTTATTAGCTCCCTATAAAATGTAATAGATTAGGCGTATGTAAATGATTAAACTCTGTACCTCGTGTATTTCGTGGAAACAGATAAAACGTATGTAGTAGTCAAGAAATTACTAAAACTTATAAAGATGCCTACCCGAACAAGCATTTTCTGCTTCGTGAAAATTAACGAACATGTCAGTTCTGCAAATTTTTCTTTTAGAGGCTGAGGCAAGTTTCGTTCAATTAATTTTTTAACTACTGCGATGGTGATTTTTGCATGGAAAAGTCGTGTACACATTTAAAAATTAAAAATAGTAAATAAGTAATATATATAAATAAAAATAAAAAATACGGAAAGCAAAATTAAAATACGTTTTAATCGTAATGAGTGAGGTGAATTTCGAAGAGTGGAATGATAACGCTCTTAACCGTCAATGCATCTTTTGCAAGGATGGGGATACATAATGTATAAACATTTATATGTGTATTTGTACATTGTAGACTTAAGAAGTATAATCCTGTATTTATTTTTAGCGTTATAGTTCTCTCTCGTCGAACTGCTTTCATTGGGTGAGGTTAGAGTTTAGACGGTAATTTAGTAGGCAATTATTGTATTGTAAATAATATACGCACATTTTCAACTATTGGCTTAATTATAGTAGGCTAAAGGATATAATGTTGATTGAATGGTTTGGTTATATGTGAGTAAGAATTTAGCTGTAAGATGAACTGCGAAATTTGCTTACTATTAGCAGACCACATGTCGAATATTTTTAACTTTCGTTATTGCTGTTTGCAATGTGAATGTATGTAAAGTAATATATTAACATTCTACTGCGTGTTCTTACACTATATACCTGTTTACAGTTTATTTTTGGCAATAATTCTCTCTCGCGCAATACACGCGTTTCACAGCGAAACAGAAGCGTAAGAAAGCGGATACGTAACACGCAAACGAAACGAGCATGCTGAATGAAAAATATTTTATATTCTAGAGGTAATGAAAACTCATATGTAAACGCACGGACTTGCGTCCTACGAAACATTTTGTTTTTTTCATTAATAAACCAGACGCTCGAGTACGCAGTGTTGCCTACACACTAGGCTCTCTGTCACCACTCCAAAACTTCATGTGCGTTTTGCACGAAAACTATGAGTCCTAAGACAGTCGCTACAAGAGGACCTTTTTTATTACTATGTTCACAGTACCCAATAAATCACTTTTGAATGTTGGATTATCTTTACTTTAAAAAACTTGTCAGCAATTTAAGGATGGTCACCCCTTTTGTTTTCGTAAGGTTTGAATGTATCAACTGGCGTTTACTGATGGTTTGTAGGCCGTATTGTCATGCATTTATACCTTGCATTTTGTTAGTTTACGTCGATTAGTGTTCGGTTTGTGGGGAAATAAATGTTTTAAAAGTTGGTTTTCAAAGGCGAATTACTCCCTTAATATTACGGTTACGTACATAATGTCATGCATTATTCCGCTTAATTTTTCATAAGGGATCACCTGCCTGAGTTTTTCGGTGTTTTTTGTAACATCATGTACATTGACGATTAATTAAAAACACATGCCATCACTTTTCCCCCCTTTTCACCTCCTTCGGTGGGGAATATCTAAAAATTCCTTAAATTAATTTTGAGGTATTAGAGTAAGCATCAATCTAAAACAAAAATCACGTCGCTAAATAGAAATAAATGGTATCAATTTATATCGATTGTGAATCGAAAATATATTTTACACTTTTTTACCTTTTTTGGGGGCGAATCCGGAAAATATAGTCTATTTGAATGCTATTTGGAATATTAAAAAAAGCATCAATCTAAAGCAGAGTACTTCTATATCTCGATTGGTTCTATAGATGCGAAGGAATAATCGAAAACACATTTCACGTATTTTCAACCCTTTAATTAAAAATTTCGAAACGTCTTGGAGTCATGTCATATTTTGTTTACTTAACCAATTGAAGTAAAAATCACGACGATAGTTAATTATGTTTCAGTGATATAAACGATTTATAAAAAAACTAATTTAGCTCTTTTTATTGCTTGGGGGTCGAATTTCAATAAATCCAAACACTGCATTTTGGGTATTTACGTATGTAACATTTTGAAGTGAAAACCAACTCTCTATCCCGGAGGATTCGATAGATATTGAGAGTTTATCGGAAACACAATTAGAGTCTTTTCACCCCTTAAATGTTGAGTTTCGAAAAATCCTGAAATCATTTTATGTGTGTCGTAGTAAAGTAAAAATCGCGATGATAGGCCGTCGGGTTCAAGCTTTATGACGTTTCTTCGGAAATACATTTCACCCCTTGCCACCCCCATAGAGGTCGAATTTCGAAAATTATTTTCTTAGTGCTTGCCTACGACCTGAGAAGAAACCACACAAAAAATTTCACGATTCTAGTTCCAGTGGTTTGGGCTTAAGTTTGATATGTCAGTCAGTCAGTGTTCTTTTTAATATATAGAGATATGTTTTTATTAGTTCACATTTTTCACAATTAAAGTGGTATTTCTTAGGTATGTTAAGGAATTATTGCAAACTGGTCAAGGTGAACTTCTATGAGTACAACAACAGTAACATAGCTGAGTAAAGACTGATGAAAAGGTAGAATAAAACCATACAAATACCTCTAATGTCTACTGTTAATCAATTCAAACTACAATAAGTAAACACAATCACGCACAGAATAACTATAAAATCTTTCTGTATTATCAATAAATCCATTACACTAGGAGTTTTGAGAATTAATAATACTGACTGAGTGATCAAGTGTAATGAAACTTAACAAAATTGCAGTCCAGCGTTCAAGATGCACTCCCATCCTTACAAACAGTATATATGTTTGATAAAATTTAAAAATAAAAAAAAATACATAAAAACAAATTATAAACTGTTCCAGGACTGTTTGGAATTTCGTTCCTAGATTGCCAAATTGCATTAACTGTATTAGGCCTACTCAAAATTATAATAGTACTACAAATAATTTAAGTATGCAAAATATAATCTTTCTAGTCTTCCTTTACAGTAATTTATGTCTCTATTCAGTGTTCAAAGCGCTGGCTAATGATCGATTTCACCAACGAAGTTTAACTTTGCCACAATAGTCCAGGCAATTTAGGTCAAAAAATACTTATTAGGAAAAAAAATCGCGTAGCTTTGGAAAATTTGCATAGGTGTAAGGGAAAGTATACCGAAAAACATACTAAAAGTTCCCGTTGGTGGGTGGTGAGCGGGGGGTGTGGGGACTGTTTAAATGTTCATTTCAGCGGTTTTCCTTAAGTAACGCCCAAATTATGGGATGTAGCAAAATTTAATTCATATAAAAAATTAAAGAGAATGTAATTTCCCACAAAAAACGTAGATACATTATTTCTATAAAATAAATACTTACGGAAATACAGGGTGTTGAAAATTTCATAAATTTGAAACTTCTTGTTATATTGGTTGTATTAGAAAAAAAAAGAATAAGTAATTTAATTTTATAGTTGAACCATTCATAAAAAATATGACAATGTTATTCAGCTTTATTTTTCATATAATGAAATCATCAAGTAATTTAAATCGAGCACTTAAGAAACTGTTATTGACAATGAGTTACAGTTGTAACTCAATACTTAATTTTTTAAAATAAATTTTATGCTCTGTGGCGCAATAATTATCTGCTGCGTTTTGAATATGATTTTGTGGTTTACAAAGCGTGGCTTTTATTTTATTTTAAAATATAGTTTTTAAATAGAAAATGTTTATGGAAACATACTAACACATTATTAGTGACAATTAGTCCAGAAATAACACTTCTACGCGTCTTATGAGGATTTGTAAGCCATGTGCACATGTTATTTACTTGTGAATTATTACTGGGCAGCACAGTCGTCGGTGGATCTTTGAAGGAAAAAAGGCAAAAATTTCAGGTTTTTTTAAATCGTTTAACAGTTTTGTGAATGTTATTGGCAGGAGTTTTTTTTAACGACATGTTTGTCTCTGTTATCGAATATCACAGAAATTGAGGAAGTATATAGTGTGCTGAAAATGGCTGAAAACGTATTATATTGGACTACTGTTTTGTTACGAAAGTTTCTAGAATATGGATCTGTTATGTTATTAGTTATCTCCATTCCCATTGGCTCTCTTCAATGAAGGTGGTTTGAGGAAGACAAAGAAGTCAACTCTCTGTGATGCACTTCCTGTAGTAAGTCCTAACATGAATACAATAAACATCAAAATGAGTACTAATGTTGTAGATGGTGGCTTCCTCCTACACCGAGTAAAATGGAGTGTTGGGAGCGAGTTTTCTTTAATTTGTGATCAATATGTAGCCTACACGATCAAGCATTATGGTGAACACTGTGTTGTAGTTTTCGATGGATATGGTGATGTCAACAGTACAAAAAGAGCAGAACAGAAGAGAAGAAGCACCACAAATACTTCTGTTGACATTAAGTTTGATGAGAACATGAACGTCACCGTTTAACAGGAACATTTTTTGTCAAATGAAAGGAATAAAACAAGACTTATTCATTACCTCGCACAGAAAATTACGGCCAGAGGAGTATAAACTAAGGTTGCTACAGGTGATGCTGATACTACAATCGAGAAATGTGGGATAGAAAGGCAAGCACTTCCCCTAGTGTGGTTATCATTGGGGAAGACGTGGACTTGGTAGTGATACTGGCTGCTTTGGCACCATCATATAGCAACATTTATTTCTTTAAGCCTAGCAGGGATAAAGAAGAAGCAAAATTATGTTCATAAAATTCTCTCCAAGAACTACCATTTTATCAATCCATCCTCCTTCTTCACGCTTTCAGTGGCTGTGATACGACCTCAGCCATTTATTATAAAAGTAAAGCAGCTATTGTCACACTATACAAAAGGCAAAATCGAATAAGAGACACTGCTGAAATATTTCATAACCCCTCATCTACACCTGATGCTGTGTCACAAGCTGGTGAGAGTATGTTCCTTCCTGTATACACAGCCAATGCTAAACAACACAATTTGAATGATCATCGGTATTCAGCATTCCTCAAATCATCAACCATGGCCAAAGCAAATCTCTCTTCACTTCCTCCCACCAAAGACTCAGCAAGGCAACACTCATTGAGAATGTATTTGCAGATTCAACAGTGGCTGGATAAGTACTTACCTCCTGATCAGTGGGGATGGGCCAGAGGAGAAGATGAATCCCTATTTCCAATAAAAACATTGGACCTGGTGGTTCCTGACACAGTTATAAATAACATATTTTGCCGCTGTACAAATGGGTGTGGTGTACGATGTGGATGTCGGAAAGCAGGCATTAAATGCACATATGTTTGTGGAACCTGCCATGGTACATGCACCAAAAGTGCACGGTTCGAAGAAGAAGAAGAAGAAGGAGAAGAAGAAGAGTTTCGAACTGATAACGTCCATGCAGAAGATATCATTTAGGTATTTTGTACTTTGTAATATGTTATGTGTACACTGTTGCAGGCTACCTTGATTCGTGGATAAAGGTCAGCTTGGTTTTCCACACTAATAGTAGCATTCACCAAGAATTTTATATGACCCCATTAAAAATAATCTAAGAGATTGAGGTCTGGAGAATGTGCTTGCCGATCTATCTTTCACGAACATGTCTGTCAGTTGCTGC